>JZKD02S1408190.1:404978-427057 GCA_000966675.3 Picea glauca | reverse complement strand
CTTCCATCTACCATCTCTCCCCCAACTCTCTCTCTCTCTCTCTTCAATCTACCATCTCTCCCCCAACTCTCTCTCTCTCTCTCTCATAGATTTATTTCCTCAAATGTGCAATTTTCATTATATTTTGGTTCCATATTACTAATATATGATGCAATTTAATAAGTGCACTTATGAAAAAGGTATTACAAACAACAACTTCATTTGAGGAAACTAGAGGAAACAAAGATTAGAAATAACCCATGAATGTAGAATATCATGCAATGATGAATAACAACACATGGGATCTTGTGCCATGTCCTAAATGAATAAATGTTATAGGGTTCCAAATGGGTTTATAAGACAAAATTTAATTCAAATGGGGCCACAAAGAAATTCAAATAAAGAATGAATACTATTCAAATAATTATTTATCTTTCTTCAATTCTTAGTTGGCATATTCATCAAATATATGTTAAGAATACATTTTCCATTGGGAATATCCATGAATAAATATGTATATATACATGGACCAATCCCTTGGTTTAGTGGATAAAAAACTTCCTCACTTCTTTTACATGTTGAAGACAATCCATTTTTTCATGCTAATATAAAAAATCAAGCATACCTGGCTTGAGTTGGACACGGTGTGAAAAAGGGAACAAAAGGAATGTATGTGCATTCCTAGGAATGCACACACATTCTTGCCAATGTGCCTATGTGGCACACTGAGTGGATATTTGATCTTTGTCGAACCTCTAACATCAGGAATTTTTCTGCGCTCCTAGGAACACACACACATTCCTACAAGTGTGCGCTCTTTCTCACCCCCTTTCCACTTTTTCGTCAATGCACACACATTCTTGCCAATGTGCCTATGTGGCACACTGAGTGGATATTTGATCTTTGTCGAACCTCTAACATCAAGAATTTTTCTGTGCTCCTAGGAACACACACACATTCCTACAAGTGTGCGTTCTTTCTCACCCCCTTTCCACTTTTTTGTCCACCAAATTTGTGTAGTCACCCACATATCAAATATAAAGAAGAGCTTCCTTAACTTAAACACATAATTTAACACATCCATAGGAAAATTCATAACACAAGGACACAATATTTACCCTAGAAACCCAAATGGAAAAATGAACTTTGGATTGGATTCGCTTTTTTTTTTTATCTCTCCACAAAATGTATAGGTTACAATACCCTCTATATAAGTTTTAAAAGGGGGATTACTAGTAGAAGTGTGGACTACTCTATCATAAGAGTGTTGAATATAGATCAAATTTTCATCCCAAGTCCTTGGATGCTTTTGATTATAACCCCTCAAAATATGAAACAATGTCATGTTCACTACTTCTATTTTCCATCTATTTTTAGATGAAAAGTTGTAGATCTCTTCAACTTGGTGTCCATCTTTTCCCAAAGTGTAGTCCAAAAGGAACTGAGAAATATAGAATCTATATATGAGATAATGCTCCTTAGTATCCAAAAGTGCACCCAACCCTTTTGAAAGAACATCTTTATTGCATGTTGTGCTTTGATGATGTTTTTACAAGGCATGGGAATGCACATATTTATAAACTTGTCAACTACCACAAATAGATAATCATATCCCTTCCTTGTTCTTGGAAAACCTCCCATGAAATCCATGGATATCGTCTCCCATTGTCTAGTAGGTATTGGTAAGGGATGGTATAAACCTTTATTATTTTTTTTGGTACACTATGCATCCTCTAATAAAATGAGCTACATCTTCTTGCATTCTAGTGTAATGCAAATACCTCTATAAGTTGGCAATTGTCTTCCGAACACCAAAATTCCCTGCAAATTTGGAGGTGTGACCCTCTATGATAAGTTGCAATCGCTCATCTTTAGAAGAAGCGAGTTTGTCAAGCTCTTATATTAACTCATCCTGGAGATTATATTCATCCTTATTATCACCTTCTTCTACATGAACTTGGCCTTGTAGTTGCTAAACACCTATTTAATGTCCTCATCTTCTATGTATGCCTCTTTGTATGTATCATGGATGAAAGTATCTATGTACATAAGAGTTGGGTGGTTTTGAAAGCATGTATTCCAACTTATTGATGTTTTCATTCTTATATTTGATGATTAAATGAAATTTCTATTAAAAACCCATCCACTTGTCACTTTTGAAAGAATTTTATATGTTTTGTGAACTTATTCTTTTCAAAGAATTTAAAATAATAATGTAAAAGGATATTAAATATTTTAATTGGAAATTAAGTGAAAATTATAATTTTAATAAAAAATTCATAACTAACACTAGTACATTTGGGTCAAATTTCGACGGCGCGTTTCACGCAATTTCCACTTTTGTTTTTCGGGAGAACGTCAAACAACGGACCCCCTCAAATGTCATTTCACATTATGTCACTTTTCTAATGCCATAGATATCGTCTCTATTGCGACGTTTCATGCAGACACGTGTCATCTCAAATTTGACTATCCAAATCCCATATAGACGTTGCTACATCGACGTCAATCAAGAACATCAGAATTCTAACATCCAATTTCGTTGGTCTCCACTACATGGATGCCATGGAAGAGACATTACCATATGTCGCAATTCCAACTTATAGTCACATCGCTAAATCGATGACACACTATATATCGCCAACATTGGTGCCATGGGAGCGACGTTACCATACATCGGAATTCCGACTTATAGTAACATATCTCAACCGATGGTAAGATATATATCGCCAACGTTGGTGCCTTGGGATCGACGTTACCATACGTCGTAATTCCAACTTATAGTAACGCCGCTCAAACGACAACAAGCTATATATCGCCGACATTGGTTCCATGGGAGCGACATTACCATACGTCGAAATGCCAACGTATGGTAATGTAACTCAACTGATGAATATATATATATATATCTCCGACGTATGTGCCATGGGAGTGACGCTTCCATACATTCGAATTCCGACGACATGAAAGTATTTTAAAAAAAATGTCTATTTATTTTTATATTTTTAAATTTTGCAACTAGAAAATTTTAAAATGAAGTAATTCCCTTGTATCATCCTAATAAGAGTATATAGTGAATAACATGTTTAGTGATACTAATACAAATAGATATAATCATTGAATATGGAATAATACATATGACATGTGTTATGTTACCCTTGTTATATCGGCTTAATGAGCATGATAGTACTTATATCATTATCTCTACTAGTTACCAATGATAAGGTAATAAAACCCATATATATACTTTGCTCCTATCTGACTACTCGATATAATATCATAAGTTTCTATGGTCTTACTTCACATCGTTCATATCATAACAATGTGAAAGCTTATATGTGGTGTTGAGATTAACCATATGTCTTTATCCGTAATCAATTACACACGTTACTACTAATGCGTATACTGTACTTAAGCTAGAAATCATAGTAATCAATACGAGCATGTGATATGTACTGGTATACACAACCTATACATCGAATATGATAGTAAGCATTGCTTATTACGATATCTTAGTTATGGTTATTACTATGGAGATTACACTCTTCTATGTATTATAGTTGTACCAATATTAGATAATTACAATGAAAGTCGTGTAATACAATCTGACTTATATGAATAATTACACATAATACCTAAGTTTCAACATATCACTTACAACTTAGATTGGTTCCATATCAGTTATATATGACATGCTTATTTCACATAATCTATGCCCTTTATATATACATTTAATTATCTATCCCTATTCAATAATATGGAACTCATACTGTTGTGATCATACTATTTTCATAACTATCAACTTATGGTAATAGAAGTGATTCCTAGGATTTGCTTGTGTTTCTACATATGAGATACAAGAAGCTTTGTACACATATGATGTAATATTATTTCCATTCACCTATATTTGGTAATGTGAATGTCCCTTTATTCCATATTCATTGCACTCATTGGGTACACACATCACACAATAGGAGTAAATAAGGCTATACATGTATTACTAGTCCATGCATAAGTAATGGTTACCTTATTACCTCAATCTCTTATATGTTATAGTTATAAGGGTAATGATACTATCATAGATAAAGAATGGTCTTGTGTTACTCACCATATAAACAGGTTTATCATAAGCAATGGAAATCATAGATATAAGTATGTAATCATACCAGTAGAAGCATAGTTAAAAAAAGAAAATCAGTACTTATTAGTCATGTTAAAGCTTTATTCGAATCACAATACTTGTCTGAATTAGACATGTGATGTTAGTCTAAATTGAACACACGGTATCCATAATCAATGTGATTAGATTCCATATGGATTATCTTATTATTAATAGTTGATGTCATTGCCTCAATAAGATTGGTATAATAAAAGTAATAAGCCAGTTAGTCTTAATCTTCATAATGTATCTTCCTAATAATGATACCACTCTAATCATATAGAAGCTTCATAGTGAGTTCGATAAGCTATAGATACAATTTATGATTTGAGTGCCATATCATGTAGTTACCATAACAAGAGCTTAGTAATAGAGAGCTTAGTATGATTCCATGCATTTTTTTGTTTAGTGATGTTTGGTATAGTATAAGAATAGAAAGAAAAATGGTCACAATAAGGTGTGAGGAGGCTTCCTAGAGTAGTGTGCCCTTGGTCAAATTCATAGGAAAATTGTTAGAATTAGGGAAAAATAGAAACAAATAATGCCTTTTTTTATTTTTCTAATCACAAGATAGGCATATATGAGAAGAAAAATAAACATATCTAAATTAAATTATGAGTATGAACAAAATTTATGAGTGAAAAGACAAAATCAAGCTTACCTTTTGATCTAAGAAAGATGTACCTGTCACATGTGTGGATGAAAACCTTTATAGTATGCTCAAAAATAGTTTTAGGTTCATGGATCAAACCTCTAGGGTTTGATCCTTGTCATAAGTACTTAGGAACAATTTTTCCAAGGTATAGACCATCACAAGACAACTGCAACAAGTACTCCACAAGAAGGGACAACAAGGTATTGACCATAGCTGATAAAACAAAACCAGGTACCCCACAAGAAGGGACAAAAAGAACTCCAAAAACCGAGACAACAAAACTCTCCATATCCAACAAGCAAACCCTCCATAAAAAATAATGCATATATATAAAACCCTCCACAAATGAAAAGAAATAAGAACTGGATAAACACTCCAACCAATACCAAGACCCAACCAATACCAAGACCAATACAAAACTCAGATCTGAAAATGTTACACTAAAAGGGGAGGCTGCGCCAACAAACTCAGATCTAAAACTCTTACATGAAATGGAGAGACTGCACCAACAAAACTCAGATCTAAAATGATTACATCAAATAGAGAGGCCTCACCAACAAACAAAAATCAGATCTAAAATTGTTACATCAAATGGAGAGGCCACACCAACAAAATAAAACTCAGATCTAAAAGGATAGTCCAAAAAGGAGGCAACCCCATCATCAAGAGAGAACAACTGAGGTAGCTGCAGGAAATACAAGAGTGAGTGAGTGAGTGTAATATAATGCTAGAGGGCAGGGTCTTATTTATATCTAGGGAGAGGGGTTAGTTAAATTTAAAATTATAATTAAATTTTGACATTTAATTAATATAAATAATAATTGAAATGTCAATTAATATTAATATTAATTATAAAAACCCTAAACACATAAAACCCCAATCACATAAATAAAAACTCAATCACATAAAACAACAAGGGGGTACCTTTTAAGACAAATTCAAGGGGGGGGAGGGGGGAAATAATGGAAAAACATGTCCACATGAGTCTCATAATGACCTATAAACGTTATCATCACTGTATAAGGGGGTCCATCAATAATATGGTCATGTCCATATACATAGGCACTCATAGGTCTCATGGACCATCCCGAGAGAGAGGAAGAGGATCACACATCAACATATCTTGGTATTACACCAAGATCTACCTGGTCAAAGACCAGGTTTCCCCAGAGAACATCTGGGGGCCCTAGAACACATCTAGGGTCTTATCCACCAAGGTAAAAGACCAAGTATCAACCCATGCATTAGGAAAGGGTTCCCTAGAACACATCCAGGGGCCCTAGAACACATGTAGGGACTTATATCAACCACCAAGGAACACATCGAAGGATCAATCCAAGCACTTTTCAAGGATTCCCTGGAACACATCCAAGGGCCCTAGACACATCTAGGCACTTATATCAACCACCAAGGAACATATCCAAGGATCAATCCAATCAATGAGAAACGATGATCTCTTAGGAACCTACCATTTGGATGACATTTTCTTCCCAGAAGGAAGTGAGAAGATTCCTAAAGTTCCCAATGATGGATCTAATCAACTTAGGGTTTCCCCCAAAGATAGTTTTCTAAAGACTGGTTCACACTTCTCAGTAGCTAATTCAATACATCTTGATACATTTTTATACAAGAAGGATGTTAAGGAAAGTGCTTTTTAGCTTAAGACTGTTTTGGTGGAAGCTCTAATTTTTGCAACCCCATCACAACCCAAAAACTCACTCCCTTTGACCTAAGTTGTCCTCTAGTTTATGATGGTTATATTGAGTCTTGACCTAAAAATAAGAGATGTTATAACCATGTTATTGTAATTGATATAGATATCCATACTACTTAGCTTCCATCTTGTACCAAAGGAGAAAAATTGTATTGTTACATAAAGGAGGACTGTTTGGAGGCAGAGAGATAGTGAGATTGCAATGAACCATTTGGAGGCCCAGACATCATGAGATTGCAATACACCTGAGTTCAAATGACCATTTTGTTCATATAGAATATTGTGTGCTTGTTTTACCATTGACAATACCCTTTTCACCCAACCATAGGTCGAAGCCACCCTCCGAGCACCTTAACCTTGACTGAGAATTACTCCATAAGAAAACCCTAGGCTAGATAGCCAAACAAGGTGTAGTGCATATTCCTCCAAGGATAGCGCACCAACAATAGTTGATCATATATTCAAAACCCTAGACAAGAGATAGTCCAAGACAATACTAAAAACTGGTTGCTGCAGTAGCTACACCTGCAACTCTCCTCCACATGTGCGCACCAAATTGGGAACTGCAGTGCCCACCAGTTGCTGCTCTGCGATTCTGAGATGTGTCAAATAAGAACTGACACCCTGTATTTATAGTGGTTCTGCCAGATTTGTTGGGGCCAAATTCTCCTTATGGGTACATGTCTATTCAATATATTATTATTATTTCTGGTCAACTTCTTCTCTTGGAGGATAATAACCTAATATAAATTATCTTCTTGAGCTGACAATACTTATAGGATTATTAGCCAATTCATTAGGGTTTTCTCTTACTTTCTGGAGTCTTCTATTCTCATCAAGTTTACATGTGGAGGTAAATACCTCCCACAAATACCATAATATTAACACTCCCTCCTATCTAGGGAGGTATTACAGGTAATGGTATTGAGCACAAAAACATACCATTTACCCGGTAGCATCAACATAGTCATTTAGACTATCTCATGACTAGATCACGAGCATCACCATCACCATCAACTGCATCATCTCTCGAAACCGTACTTCATCTGAGTAATCAAACATGATGCTAGATAAGTCACTCACAGCATAGATTTATACAAGAGTCATTCTTATAATCTAGAAGAGTAAATTCTTTGAACTATTTTCTGTCTGGAAAATCTATGTTCATCATTACTCTGGATGATGATTATCTTTAGTAAACTGCTGATAGTCTTCAAGGAAATTAGAACAAAGATAGAACACAACTATTTTTATCCATAGTAGTACATAACTACAATCTAGTGGTACACTACCACACCAAGTAACACACAAGTACTTGATCAACAACATATAGTCACAAACAGTGGAACATATCCACCATAGTAGTCTTCATCTACTATCATACAATCTTCATAACAAACATATGATAGCAACCCGCACAAAAATAATGTTATGATATAAAATGAATCATTTGGGCCAATATTTCACTCACATATGTGAGCTCTGAAAGAATATCTACCCTCAGAGTAGAACAATGAGATATCTGGACTATTCTTCTCAAGCAAGGAAAAATAATTGTCCTGTCTTCTAAACCTGGACCGTTTCCAACCCTGGGCCATTCTTCCTACACTAATCAAAGTGAACCCTAGAGAGAATGTATAACCCTAAGGAATGTTGAGCCTATACCATTCCCCACCGTGGGCCATTCCTCGTACACTAATCAAAGTGCACCCTAGAGAGAATGTATAAACCCTAAGGAATGACTGTCCCTGATTGTTGAGCCTAGACCATTCCCCACCCTGGGCCATTCTTCCTACACTAATCAAAGTGCACCCTTGAGAGAATGTATAAACCCTAAGGAATGATTGCATGGACCATTTCCTCTGTTAACCACAAGAGGGAAAGACTTTCCTGTACCAACCTCCAAAATGAACCATTCCTCATGTTAACCACAATGAGAAATCATTGTTCGGTGAGGCGGGCCAGTCTTCTTGAGTAACCCTCAAGAAGAGAGACTTCCATAGACCACTCCCCATGTTAAACACAATGGGAAGTCATTATCTATGATACACCAACAATCAAACTACTTCCCATGTTAACCACAATGGGAAGTCACTGTCCGTTAGAAATCTCAATCCACTTTCCGAGCAAGAAAGAATATGTCCAAGATGGACCATTTTTCAATGAATGTCTTCAATAATATTTTCAGTGCTCCCTCCCAACCTGGGAGTCATTTATTCCTTTTTCAATAAGGAAGTTGATTTCAAGAGCTCTAGCTTGAGTACACAAACTCTTTCATCTTGGATAGAAGCCTTACCAAAATGTCTTCTTATCTTCTCATCTGTGGAGTTATGTATTGGAGAACCATTTTCTCCTTTCTGGACTTCATCATGGATAATGTAATGCTTGATTTCAAATGTAATTTAGTCTAGAACACTGTGAAGGCTTTATGTATATCTGAACAATAGAGTATATCATTGTTGGAAAACTGGAACATATCCATGTGGCACTTCTTCTATCATCATGAGATCTGATCTACTGAGTAATCATCTTGATGTTATAAGGAATCTTCACCATGCTTTTGCTATGAACTGGAAGTTCTTCCACAAAGTTATATTCTTCTATATTCATACAAGGGTCTCTTTATGGTATGCCTCAAAGTCTTGAAATTTCTCTTCATATGCTCTTTATTCAATTTCTCCGGAGAACATTCTTTGTATTCATCTGATGTAGAACTCCAACTCATGGATGTTGCAGATGATATAATGACTCATGTATAGATAAGTCTGGTTTACTGGAACAAGTAATCATCATAGTCTTCTCCTTCCATATGGGAGAACCTCTAGTTCTAGGTCTCATAATGCTTTAATTGATAAGTCTTCTGTACACTTGTTCTTTATCATGACTTTTAGTTCTTCTACTTGATTACTTTTAGTGAGTTTATATCAAGTTGGTAATCTTGTGATTCTTGATACAATGACTGGTTGTTCTGATTTCTCTTTCTTTCTTGGAATCTTCATGTTCTTCATCATGTTTTTATTTAGTTCTTGGGTCCATGGATTTTCTTATAGATTCCATGCCCTAGAGATTCCACTTCTTCCTTTCATCATAGGATCATGGATCTGGATGGACAACTAGGGATACTGTAAGACTTCTCTTCAAGGAAGACTTCTTGAACTGAACACATACTATCTTTCATGGTTATTACCATGGATATATACTTCATCATATTCAATGGATCATAGGATTATCTCCCTCCTAACCCTTGCTTCATGTAAGAGTGCATGTAATCGGCTCCCTCCATCTAACAGAGTCCACACTTCCATCTACATCCTTATTGTCTTCTGCAATATTGATGGCGCATGACGGTCTTCCACCTACCCCGCAGGGTCTCTACGCCTGACCTCCTGGTGTTAAGGATCCCTCAAATTTCCATCTTTGAGCCAGAGCGGCTCTTTCAATTCCCACTATGGAATCTCTGTGAAAAATCCGATCCACAGGTCCTTCTTTCTCCTATCACGGCCTTCTACACATGACCGCGCTCTTTCCCCGATGACAATTTCGTGTTTCGGGGTTTCGTGATCCCCGATGACAAGAGTTCTTGTCCTCTCAAACTCTTGATCTCTGATTTACAGATATGCTAATATGGCTCTTCTCGCCTTAGCCCATCCTAGCTATGCCATGGTCCATGTGAGCAGTTCTCATAAGACCGCAGCCTTATCTCCTTTTGGGGATTTGGGCTTTAAAATCCTGATGCGCTCCAACTCCCGTTAGCCCTCCGGCTAAGCTTATGGTCCACGCGACCACCCCTTATATGACCGCAGTCATACCTCCTATCGGGGTTTCAGACTTTCCAATGCTGAAACGTATTTTTCCTCAGGATTCGCGATCCTCCGAATCCCGAGTCTCCGCTATGCTGACAGTTGGCCCTTTAAATGGTACTTCCCTCCATTCAGGGTCTCGGACTTCGGAGTTCCAAAATGCATAGACTTCTTGTCCATGGGATTCACGATATCCCAACCTCTGATCCTATGGATTGACCTTTCTATCGGGACTTTCCACGATGGCTTCGATTGTCGCCACGCATCCTCTATAGATGGACGGTCCTGATTGCCTCTTGCTATTTCAAAATTTCGCAATTTCAAATGCCAAATTCCTCTCATCCTCCAGAGTCTCGATACTCCGACATGCGATATGTCGATGGGATCTTGAATTATCGCCACCTGTATCCTCAAGATGGATGGTCCTGATCAAAATCGGTGTTTCCACTATGGATTTACCCGATCCCTTGTCCTCGAGACTTCCGATATCCCGATCGATGAAGTCCCGATATTCCGATTCCTTCGAGATCCTCCTCCGCGAGCCCAATGTCGGATCTCTGAAATGGATGATCACGTGACACATGTCCTCCCTCAGACCGACGGCTCAGATTCCTTCTCGCTATTTCGAGACTTGAAATGTCCCGACTTTCTCGATCTCGAGAACTCTGATATCTCGAGTGTCGATATCTCAATGGTCGCTCTCGTCGAGATTTTGCCTCTACCTGCGAGATTTTAACTCCTGTACAACTCCTGACAGATCCAATGGCACTCGAGTATTTGGACCAAGATCAGATGGTCCAGATCCCTTCTTCCTGTGTGCTCTCTCCTGAGGCTAAACTCTGTGCGGTTTCACCCGATCCAACGACTGACGGGTTCTTTGCTCTAGATCTAATGGTGCAGATCGTTCCTTCCTCTATGCTTGCTCCTGCTCCTTAGTGGATGTGAAAAACAAAGGTCCAGATTCTATCGACTGATCCAATGGCCGATGCTACTCCTCCCGAGCTCTTGGCGCTTTCCTTCTCTTGCTTGGAAGGATTTCCAAGTTTCCAAAGGCCTCAACCTTTGCCTTCCCTCTTCTCTACGAACTCTTCAACTCTGAGCTTCGCTGCGAGTATGAAAATGTTGTTCCTCCTGAGCTTTTACTCCTTTCAAATCCTTGGAGGATTCTTTGACTTCTGCGCCTCTGCAGTGTCTTCATGCATGCAAAGTGCTACCTCTCCTAAGCTCCTCAACACTCAGACCCCTAAGGGATTTTGTCTTTCTTCCTTTCTCCTACAGATGGAGAATATATGGGATTCCCTCCTAGCTATCCTTCTGCTCAAGAAACCTCTTGCTAAGTCTACAGGGTGTTCAACAACCCTGTGAAGATCCCTCAGTGGATTCTTCCTCTAAACTCTAGAACTCAAAGAGTTCTATTCTTTTTTGTGCATGTCTGCACAATGTCTCAATGCCTTCCTGGTAGAGTGTCTTCTCTCACAGAACGTTCAATAGTTCTGTATTCTTTTGTGCACCTAGGAACTTTCTCAATTCCCACCTGGTAGAGCTCTTCAGAATCCTCAGTGACTCTGGTTCTTCTTTCTGAACTCACAACAGAGTTCCTCCAAATGCACCCTATGCCTATGCTCAATGCCCACTTGGCAGAGCTTTACATAACTCCTCAGAGCTGTTGTCTACAATTGTGTCTCTCCTACACAGCCTTGCCTCCAAGGTGTCCAGGAACCTTGAGGTCTTCCCTAAGTTGATGATTCTAGTTTATGTGCCTCAACACGTCTTTTTCTGAACCCGTAGAATTTAGAAGTGCTTCAGTGCACTGGTATTTAGAGACCGCAGTACTCTGTCACGCCCTCTTGGCATGAAGCCTCAAAGACCTCTCAAACCTAAAATCAAACACACTCCTGCAAATGCATGATAACAACATACATTCATAGCATAAAATAGAACACACACAAACATTCGTTCAACACAGAAATACATGCAGGAAAAACTGCTTCTGTTTATATTAAAATGGAAAATGTCTGGTTTTACAAGGTGTTCCTGAGCACGGCCTATAACAAGGTCTCGACTCTTCTCTCTTCTGCTCTCTACTCGCAGAATCTCTCCTATCTCAACTTCTCACACACTTCTACTCTTCAAAATGAGATACGTAATATCTTTTACCTAAGGGGGCTCTTCGAGCTCTTCCCTCAAGATCTCACCTACCCTATTCAATTACATTGAATGGGCTATCTAGTCCAGCATCTGGATCTAGATCTCATCCTTACAAACATTTAAGGCCTATCTACCTAATTCTTGCATAAAAGCACGCCTTCACAGCTCAACAACTTAAACATTTAATTTTCATTCAATTACAAAATTGAAGATGAGGGCTACGCCTGTCTTCAGCCTCGAATGCACACGCACTGATGTGGCTGGCTGGCTGGTTGGTTGACATGGAGAGATGCTCCTGCATCATAATCCTCAGCTACAAAATTCATGAGCTCCTTATCATGAGCTTCCCATCTCAACTGTTGAAATCCTCCTGGATCCCAAAGAAATATCTGGAGTTGTTCATCTGCTCCATTCTGTTGTTGTTGTTGCTGCACTGCTGCTATTGTTGCTGATGCTTCTCTTTTGCCCAGCTTCTCCTTGTTGGTAGTCTCTTCTGATCTCAACATTAGCCTTCTAATATTGTCAATCACTTCATCCAGCTGCTCCAATGGTTGGCTCTGCTCATGCAGTCTCCTCAGCTGCAAATTTTTTTGGCACATGGGCAGATCATTGTGATCTCCCATGCTTCCTTCTTCAGCTTCCAACTTCACCTGTTGGATGTGCATGCCTTGCACTTTCACCCTTCTCTCTAGGGATTCAATCTTCTCATACATATCATCCAAACTAATGTTGTCTGTTTCCTCTTCTTCTTCTGCTGCGAACTCCCATGTTGCAGTCTTTTCAGTCCCCTGGCTGAAAATATTGAGCCATTCCTCAAAATGCTCATCATTCTCTTCTTCTTCTACTGCTGTCAGATTTAGTGCTACATCTTCCTCATCTTTCTGGCTGAATATGTTGAGACACTCCTCATAATGCTCATTTTCCTCTCCTGCTTGGGCAACTTCAGATGTCTGCTCCAATCTTTCTTCTCTGATAGTCTCAGCTAGTTGTTCCTCTGTTGTTGTTGCATCTGCAACACAGATTTCTGCCTCCTCCTGGGAAAATGGTAGGAATATCTGAATTCCCCCAATCATCATATGGATTTTCAAATCCTCTTCTTCTATCAGCTGCACCTGCTGATCCAAATCCATCTCTGAATTTATGAGACCCTCAAATAGTCTCATCTTCTCTGTCAGCTCTTCTGGCTGATCCCAACTCATCTGCTTATCCCTGCCCACCTGGCAATATGGGATCTGCTCATTGCTCTCCTGGAAGATTATGAGATCAACTAATCCCATCCTCATCAGCACTCCTTGATGAATTGAACTCACCTATGAGTCCATGAGACTTTCAGATAGTCTCAAACGCTCATCTCTACCCACCTGGAAATCTGAGATGCTTCCACTTCCCTCCCGACAGTCTTTGAGATCCCGCAGTGACCTCATATCATTGCCTAGATGGCAATGTGAAATTCCCTGGTTGTCCACTTGACAGTCTATGAGATCCCACAGTGACCTCAACTCATTTCCCTCCTGGTAATGTGGAATTTCCTCTCTACCCCTCCGACAGTTCTTGAGATCTTCGGCCAATCCCATTTCATTCTCTTCACTGAGAGTTTCCCCAATCTCTGGTTCACATACCTGAACCATCTCCTCAGGTCCGTCAAGGTTTTTAGCATACCTCAACCATCCTCTTAACAACCTCTGCTGTCTTCTGATCATCAGCTCCTTGAATGGCCATTTTACCTTTGGTTTCTTCATGGGCCATTCATATACCCATCTCGGCTTGGCTTTCTACTGCATCCGCAATGCAAGATTTTCTATTTCTCTCTTTATATCAGCGAGCTCTTCATCTATGTCTTTTTGACTCCATAACTCTGAGTTTTTCCTTCCAGCATGTCTACGACTTTCAGTAGCCATGTTATTGTATATCTTCCTTTCTGGCAAATCTGTTACTGTCACTCCTGCAATCCTGAGTGCTCATCTTCTCCTTCAGTCCTCTTGACTTCCTTCTGGACTGTTTCCTACCTGCAAACAATCCTTACAGAGTTTCCAGCACTCTATCTTCTTTCCTTGCCTCCTCTATTTGAAATATACAAACAGAATCGGAGCTCTGATACCAATTGATGCGTATCAAAGTGCTCTTGTTCCTCTTTCTCCCTCTGCCTGAAATATACAAACAGAGACAAGATATGATACTACTTGATGTGTATCAGAGTGCTCTTCCTCTCTTGATTCTCTTACCTGAAATATACAGACAAGAATCAGCTCTGATACCACTTGATGTGTGTCTCAGAGTGAATCCTCTACCTCCTCTATCTGCAATATACAAACATAATCTGTGCTCTAATACCACTTGATGGTGCACGACGGTCTTCCACCTACCCTGCAGGGTCTCTACGCCTGACCTCCCGGTCTTAAGGATCACTCAAATTTCCATCTTCGAGTTGAAGCGGCTCTTTCGATTCCCACTATGGAATCTCTGTGAAAAATCCGATCCACAGGTCTTTTCTCCTGTCACATCCTTCTGCACATTACTGCGCTCTTTCCCCGATGAAAATTTTAGGTTTCGAGGTTTCGTGATCCCCAATAACAAGAGTTCCTGTCCTCTTGAACTCCCGATCTCTGATTTTTCGATATGTCGATATGGCTCTTCTTTCCTTAGCCCATCCTGGCTATGCCATGGTCCATGTGACCAGTTCTCATAAGACCGCAGCTTTATCTCCTTTCGAGGCTTTGGGCTTCAAAATCCTGATGTGCTCCAACTCCCGTTAGCCCTCCAGCTAAGCTTATGGTCCACGCAACCACCCCTTATATGACCACAATCATACCTCCTATCGGGGTTTCAGACTTTCCAATGCCGAACCGCATTTGTCCTCAGGATTCGCGATCCTTCGAATCTCGAGTCTCCGCTATGCTTACAGCTGGTCCCTTAAATGGTACTTTCCTCCATTCGAGGTTTTGGACTTCGGAGTTCTGAAATGCATAGACTTCTTGTCCACGGGATTCGTGATATCCTAACCTCCGATTCTCTGACTTGACCTTTCTATCAGGACTTTCCTCGATGGCTTCAATTGTCACCACACATCCTCTACAGATGGACGGTCCTGATCGCCTATTGCTATTTCACGATTTCACGATTTCAAATGCCAAATTCCTCTCATCCTCCAGAGTCCCGATACTTCGACATGAAAAATGTCGATGGTCTCTTGAATTATCGCCCCCTGTCTCCTTGAGATGGATGATCCTGATCAAAATCGGGGTTTTCACTATGGATTTACCCGATCCCTTGTCCTTGAGACTTCCGATATGCCGATCGACGAAGTCCCGATATCTCGATTCCTTCGAGATCCTCCTCCATGAGCCCAATGTCGGATCTTTGAAATGGATGATCACGAGACATGCGTCCTCCCTCAAATGGACGACTCAGATTCCCTCTCACTATTTCAAGACTTGAAATGTCCCGACTTTATCGACCTCGAGAACTCCGATATCCCGAGTTCCGATATCTCGATGGCCGCTCTCGTCGAGATTTTGCCTCTACCTATGAGAGTTTAACTCCCATGCAACTCCTAACAGATTCGATGGAAGTCAGGTATTTGGACCAGGATCAGACGGTCCAAATCCCTTCTTCCTATGCGCTCTCTCCTGAAGCTAAACTCCGCGCGGTTTCACCCGATCCAACGGTCGACGGGTTCTTTGCTCTAGATCTGACGGTGTAGATCGTTCCTTCCTCTGCGCTTTCTCCTTCTCCTTCCTAGACGTGAAAACCAACGGTCCAGATTCTATCGACTGATCCAATGGACGATGTTTCTCCTCCCGAGCTCTTGGCGCTTTCCTTCTCTTGCTTGGAAGGATTTCTAAGTTTTCTAAGGCCTCAACCTTTGCCTTCCCTCTTCTCTATGAACTCTTCAAATCTGAGCTTCGCCGCACGTATGAAAATGCTGTTCCTCCTGAGATTTTACTCCTTTCGAATCCTTGAAGGATTCTTTGACTTCTGCGCCTCTGCAGAGTCTTCACGCACGCAAAGTGCTACCTCTCCTGAGCTCCTCAACACTCAGACCCCTAAGGGATTTTGTCTTTCTTCCTTTCTCCTGTAGATGGAGAATATATGGGATGCCCTCCTGGCTATTCTTCTGCTCAAGAAAACTCTTGATAATTCTACAGGGTGTTCAACAACCCTGTGAAGATCCCTCAGTGGATTCCTCCTCTAAACTCCAGAACTCAAAGAGTTCTCTTCTTTTCTGTGCTTGTCTGCACAATGTCTCAATGCCTTCCTAGCAGAGTGTCTTCTCTCACAGAACGTTCAGTAGTTCTGTCTTCTTTTGTGCACCTAGGAACTTGCTCAATGCTAACCTGGTAGAGCTCTTCAGAACCCTCAGTGACTTTGGTTCTTCTTTCTGAACTCACAACATAGTTCCTCCAAATGCACCCTGTGCCTATGATCAATGCCCACTTGGCAAAGCTTTACATAACTCCTCAGAGATTCTATCTACGACCGTGTCTCTCCTACACAGCCTCACCTCCAAGGTGTTTAGAAACCTTGAGGTCTTCCCTGAGTTTATGATTCCATTTTCTGTGCCGCAGCACGTCTTTGTCTAAACCCGCAGAATTCAGAAGTGCTTCAATGCACTGGTATTCAGAGACCACAGTACTTTGTCACGCCCTCCTGGCATGAAAACTCAAAGACCTCTCAAACCTGAAATCAAACACACTCCTGCAAATGAATGATAACAACATACATTCATAGCATGAAATAGAACACACACATACATTCGTTCAACAAATAAATACATGCAGGAAAAACTGCTTCTGTTTATATTTAAATGGCAAATGCCTGGTTTTACAATGTGTTCCTAAGCACAGCCTGTAACAAGGTCTCGGCTCTACTATATTTTGTTGTCTACTCACAGACTCTCTCCTATCTCAACTTCTCACACACTTCTACTCTTCAAAATGAGATACAAAATATCTTTTACCTAAGGGGGATCTTCGAGCTCTTCCCTCCAGATCTCACCTACCCTATTCAATTACATTGAATGGTCTGTCTAGTCCAACATCTGGATCTAGATCTTAGCCTTACAAACATTTAAGGCCTATCTACCTAATGCCTGCATAAAAGCACGGCTTCACAGCTCAACAACTTAAACATTTAATTTTCATTCAATTACAAAATTGAAGATGAGGTTTGCGCCTCTCTTCAGCCTCGAATGCACGTGCGCTGACGTGGTTGGTTGGTTGGTTGGATGATGTGGAGAGATGCTCCTGCATCAAATATATAATTTTATCTCTTGTCTAACAGAATCTATGCTTCCATCTGTGTTCTTATTGTCTTCTCCAATATATAATTTGCTCTCTTGTCTAACAAAGTCCACACTTTTGTCTTGTTGTTTTCTACAAAACGACATAAGTCTTTTTCCAATTTCCTCTTGATTGTTGACTTCTTTCTATCTTTTCTTCTTCTAAGTCTCTTCATGATTGATTTGTCTTATCTTGCAATAGCTTCCACATGATTTGTATTTCATCCTTTCATCTATATTTATCTAATTATATCCATTCTTATCTTTTTGTTCTTCCATAGGTATAGTTCTTCTTAAACACATTATTTTCCAAGAGATAGAAATACAAGATATGTACAGAGATGATGCAAAGAAGATATGTACAAGAAATAAGAAGAGTTTTGTTACCTTTAGAAGAAGAAGTCTCTTCCATCATGCTTAGTCTTCTTTGTAGGTTCCTTTTCTTTAGCAATTGATGCTTTGTGTTTCTCCTTCCTTTACTTTAGCTCGGGACAATGATTCTTGTAGTGACCATACTTTTGACAGTTGAAGCATTGTACTTCTGAAATGTCTTTCTCTTGATTTGGCTTCCTCCTTGAACCAAACTTCCTTTTGTTCCTAAAGTTCTTGAATCTTGTTGTGAAGGCTTGATCATCGTACTTCTTTTTGGTTTTCTCTTTTGCATTGATCCTTGATTCTTCTTGAGCTCAGCAAGTCCAAAGTTCTTCAAATGTTGGATACTCCTTTGCTGTGTTCATGCTTGCGGAAAATGCATCCGAAGTCTTGGGAAGACCATTGAGTACTATGTTCACCAATTCCTTTTCCAAAATGGTCTCTCTAATAGCTTGTAGTTGATCTCTTAGCTGGGAGATCCTTACAAAGTATGATGTTATGTTGTCACCATCATTCATCTTCATGTCATGGAGCTCATTCTTTAGACTCATAACTTGTCCAATGTTTCTGACTGAGAAGAGATTTGTTAGGGCATTGTACATCTTCTTCGATGAGTCAAGATGGGAGATGTAGGGTATCAAGTGGTATTTTATAGATTCCACTATGATACTCATGGCATTGATGTCACCGTCTTTGAACTTTTCCATAGCTGCAACGTTATGCAGTTCCTTCTCTTTTGCTTTTTCAAACTCTGGTTTCATGATCTTTCCTTTCATGATATCCAACACTTTATTCTTGGAAAGGATGATTTTAATCCTTGTCTTCCATGCTCTGAAGTTAGTGGCTCCATCTAACTTGTTCTCTGACTTCATAGAATAAGTCATGGTTGCTTTGATTTGGTCAAACCCTAGATTTGACCATAAACTCAATCTTCACGTCTTGGCTTGTTGAGAGTATTAGGAGATGTGCTAGGCTAGAGCGCACTGATCTATCTGGTGATTAGTTCAATCCATTCACTTAAGGTTCCTCGACAAGAGGTTTAGGGTTTCTGCATCTGCTCCTGCTAGTAACCCTAGCGGCAGTGTCTTGGAAGCTGCTTTTTCTAGTAACCCTAGCGGCAGTTCCTCAGCGAGCTCAATGTCCTAGAGGCTATGTTTCCTTCCAGTGTTTAGACTAAATGAAGGAGGTGTGGGCCCATAACCTATTAGAATATAGAATATTGTGTGCTCGTTTTACCATTGACAATACCCTTGTCACCCAACCATAGGCCGAAGCCACCCTCCAAGCACCTTAACCTTGACTGAGAATTACTTCAAAAGAAAACCCTAGGCTAGATAGCCAAAAAAGGTGTAGCAAATCTTCCTCCAAGGATAGTGCGCCAACAATAGCTGATCAGATAGTCCAAACCCTAGCCAAGAGAAAGTCCAATCCAATACTGAAAATTGGTTGCTGTAGTAGCTGCACCTGTAACTCTCCTCCACACGTGCGCACCAAACTGGGAACTGCAGTGTGCACCAGTTGATGCTCTGCGATTTTGAGATGTGTCAAATGAGAACTGTGCCCTGTATTTCTAGTGGTTCTACCAGATTTGTTGGGGCCAATTTCTCCTTCTGGGTACATGTATGTTCAGTATATTATTATTATTTATGGCCGACTTCTTCTCTTGGAGGATAATAACCTAATATAAATTATCTTCTTGAGCCGACAAGACTTCTAGGATTATTAGCCAACTCATTAGGGTTTTCTCTCGCTTTCTTGAGTCTTCTATTCTTGTCAAGTTTACATGTGGAGGTAAATACCTCCCGCAACTACCATAATATTAACACGTTTGAGATGTAAATATGTGATATTGTAGTGCACCCTTTGGAGTGTCATATCATATCATATTATGATTAGGTTTATATTTTATATTGTCTAAGAAGGGGTGGAGATCAGAAAATGCACTGCAAAGAGAACACCATTTGCATTAATTTTTCCTTTGACTGAACTGTTCAAGCATAACCTCAAAGACAAATATTTTTAATCAATTTTGGAGAGCTGGGGATTATGATGTCCAAAATGAACAAAAGTGATCTTTACCAGGTGGCATGCATCATGTTCAAGAGATCCAAAATTCCTCCACTCTAATGTGACTTCCCACACATGGGAATTTGGAGATATTTCAAAGTTGCTTGATATTGTAGCTGAAGATTTTCAAAATGGTGCAACTTTTTTCATTGTGGACCAAATTCAGAACCCTAGGGACAATAGTCCAACTCTTCTTTTTCAAGATAATGGAGGTGGAATGGATCTTGAGTGCATGCATAAATGTATGAGCTTGGGTTACTAAGTGAAAACTAATAGAACAATTATAAGACGATATGGAAGTGGATTCAATACAAGTATGATGAGATTAGGTGCAAATTTTATTGTTTTCAGTCACTTTGCTCATGGAAGCCCTGCTACACAGAGTATTGGTCTCCTTTCTTACACATTTTTGAGGATAAATATTCACAGTTGTCAAAGAATTCAGTTCTTTATGAGCATGAGATTGTATATTCCCATCAATAGAGTCCAAAAGAACTCTAAAAAAGAATTAGAAACAAAAATTACATGAAGAGTAGATAGGATATCCTCAAATTGAGATCTCTCTCCTCCATCGTGGCCTCTGTGGTGTTGAATAAACATTTCCATTAAGACAAAGGTGAAGAAATTTTTAAGTACCTCACAATCCCAACAGTGTACACGGATGGTTGGGTATGTTACAATTGGTATCTAAGCCAAGATTACAACACTAGGGGTTGTATGGGCTCAAGGGAAATGAATAACAATTGTTTTAGTGTTTAGCATTTGAAAAAGAATAAGAAAAAACATGCTCAAAGCCTTTCTGCCTCAAAAAATCATTTCAACTCGGGTGTATTGCAATCTCATGATGTCTAGGACTCCAAACGGTTCATTGCAATCTCACTATCTCTCCACCTCCAAATGATCCTTTCAATTTCGGTACACTGGAATCTCATAATCTCTAAGCCTCCAAATGGTCATAATGTTCATTTCAGTAGGTTTCATTCCTCCAAATATCTTATCACCAGACCCAAATCTTGACGTAGACCATGACCTAGACCACCACATAGAGATAGATATAGATTTAGACGTTGACCTAGAGCTTGATGTAGACCATGACATAGACCCCCTTAGTGCCATATAAGGCTAGGTATAAATTATACTCAATCCTTAACCCTATATTAACTCCAGCCATGAGGACGATGGAATATATTAATTTTTATTTCTATGGAAATATAATAGAGTAAGGATTGATCTAAAGTGTTTCTCTCAAAAAAAGATACTTCATGTTGAAAAATGACTAGCAAATTATAATTAAATTTAAAAATTGGTACCTCTTCAAAATATGTGATTTGGAGTTGGATCCAGAACTTTGTACCATGATTTCACTACATCCACACCTCCAAACGGTCATATGTCCATTTCATTGAATTCGTCATTGTCTTGTGACTATTACTCTATCTCCCATTCACTATTTCCATCATTGAGAGTGAATGGGTGACACATAAATAGTGATTTGACAATGATGGATTGAATGAAAGGTACATATGACCTTTTAGAGGTGTGGATGGAGTGAAATCATTGTAAAATTTTTGGGAGGGTAGGAATTACTTATGATTATTATGATATTTTATTTTGATGAGGTGACGTAGATGTGTAATAAGGGGAGAGGGAGAGAAGGGGAGGGAGGGAGAGATCCAACAAGCATCGTAATTTTAATTTTTAATGGAACCAATAACATGCACCTCATGTTTTCATATTTATTATCTCCATTTCCATTTTTGTTTCGGCTAGCCCCCCTCTATTTGGGGTTTGAGGGCTAGAGAGGGAGAGAGAGAGAGAGGGAGAGGGAGGAGGTAAAGAGAGAGAGGGAGGTAGATAAAGGTAAAGAGAGAGAGGGGAAGAGGGAGAATTAGAAAAAGGGGTAGGGG
>JZKD02S1408190.1:372508-404928 GCA_000966675.3 Picea glauca | reverse complement strand
GAGGGAGTGGGAGAGAAGGGGAGAGAGAAAACAAGAGTGAGATAAGGGGGGAGAGAGATAAAGGGATAGAAGGATAGAATGGGAGAGAGGCTAGAATTTCCGAGAGTGTGAGAGGGATAGAGAGGAAGACAAAGAGATGGGATAGAGAGAGATAGTGTCAAAGTGTGAGAATGATGTTGTTGTAATACCTTTCCTCTATGATGTTGTTCTAATACCCTTCCTCTATGTATTGAGTGTGTGTGGGGTTTGTTGTCGTTGGGTTTTGACAGTCAAATCCAAGATGACAAATCAGTATATGGGGTTTGGACAGTCAAATCCAAGATGACACATGTCTACATGAAACGTCGCAATAGAAACGATATATATGGCGTTAGAAATGTGATGTCATTTGAAATGAAGTTTGAGGGGGTCCGTTGTTTTTCATTTTCCTGAAAATATAAAGTGGCAATTGCATCGAACGTGCTGTCGGAATTTGACCCAAATGTACTAGTGTTAGCATGGGGATGGAAAAGGAACCATCATTTTCTTATGGATATGGTGAACCATACATTCATGTTAGAATTTATCCATCGGTTAACCATAAACCTACACTAACATATCCATAATATCTAGAGGACATAATCAAAATATTATACATACCTAAATGGTGATTTTTCAATTTAGCAATCAAACATAACAATTCATAAAACATTAAACATAACTAGAATTCATGGCTATATAAACTATGCTCAAAGGAGAAATCACACCTTATCTCATGAACTAGTTGACAATAGAGTTGGAATGGTTGACCCCACTTGTTTCTCTTCAGTTGTATGACCCTCTGTTAGTCTTGAGATTCCTCAACCGACGAATAAATATCTTTAACTACCTGCCAAAATCAATCAACCTCCATAAATATCTAAAAAATCAATACAATTCATATTTTTAGCGCATTATTTACTCTAAGATGCATTTTTGCGAGAGTGTCAGAACATACCTGAATGATATCCTCTTGGTTTCGAGAATAATTTATTGGATCCACGCATCTAATATTTGATCAAATTGTTTCCCTTTATTTGAAGTAGAAGCAACGAAGTCAACACTGACTTTGTTGTTTCTCCATTGGATCATATCTGCATGCATAATATAACCATATTTTCTAGTCCATAAGGGGATTTTCCTCACAACATAATTGGCGACCGTACTAGGGACGCCTCTAGGGTTCCTGGAATTTCATTTTTTTGGGTAGTTTTAAAAGACTGGTTTTCTTGCCTATTTTTTAGTTTCTGCAAAGTCTGAGCTAGCAGAGAGTCTGGTTTCCCATACCAACAATCTCTATTATTTGCTTGAATATTTTTTTTCAAGACCCACAAAGGTACATGTGGTCTGTATAGGGTCTGCACGCGTTTACCCACGCCTTACTCTCTTACAACCCGCGTGTAAATGCTAGCTGAAGAAGTAGCAGTAGCATGTAGATTCCAGAAAATTTTTTGAGGGAGTCATCCTCTTCCCTGTCAGAATCAAACATTCTCAGGGGTTTTCTGGAATTCTTTATAAGTCTTGGTTGTTTGCAGTCTTGTCTCGGATTGGTTTGTTTTACGAATTTTTTCCTTACATTGTTTTCTTTTTCTGTTAAAGAGAGTGTCCAAGCCTTCAAGAGATCCTAGTTCTCAATATCAATGGTCTCTTCCTGGTTTGGATTGTCTATTGTTATTTTTTTCAGAGATTTAGAGATACATGTGGCCTGTATAAGGTCATCCCACGTGTACACGCCCTCTGGCTCTATACAGCTCGCGTTCACATGCTTGTTGTTGGATTATCAATAGTGTGCTTGTGCAGGATAGTTTTTGTTGAGGGTAAGGCAGTCATCCTTTCCCTTGATGAGATTTATACCTCTTGGGTTTTTGAATCTTTGTCTTAGCAGTCAATAGCTTAGGATTAATCTTAGCCTTAGCTTGCTTTTTCTCATTTAAAAGTTGTCATAAAAAAGAATTTTTTAGTGTTTTTAGACAAGTGTGAGAGTCATTTTTTAAGTTGCTAGTGTGTGATTTATTGAAGTGATTCTTTGTGATCTGCGATTAGTCCAGAATTGTTTTTTTTGGTTTTTACTTGTTGCCATTTTTCCTTTTTGTTTTATTAGAATTTAAATAAAATAAAAAAATCTCTTTCATTTTCTTGTTTGGTTGAAGAGTGTGATTATGCATTATTAGCCAGGGAAAAATATTTGTTTTCTTAAGTTCTTGATAGTTCACTTAGATCGTAAGTAGTTCATGGTTGAGTGAAGTCCTTCTTTAAGTTTGCTGATTCAAAAGATCTTAGAAAAATTAAAATAAAAAATTGTTGAAAAGTTGTTGAAATTTTGCATTAAGTGAAAGTTTTTGTTTCCAACTTTTTATTCATTTTTACTTTCGTGTTTTACACATCATCAATTTCACTTTCATACCCCTTGAAATAATACAATCCATAAAATTAATGCTAAATATAAAATTTATTAGACTTTTATGTTTGTAGGATTAACCAACTAGTTGAGGATTAGAGCCTTGGATTAGGTTGGAGAGGAAACTCTTCAAGGCCATTACAATCAAACATTGGAGTTTGAGTTAGGGAGTGTCTAAGTATAGTATCGTGAAATTTATCTAGGGAACCCCTCTAACACAGGGGATAAACACAAGATCGCGTGTGGAAAGGTAGCGGAGATAACTCCTCCAACGCTGGACCAATCGTAGTGGAGAACACATATAGAGGGCTTGTTTTGGGATTCCATCGATTGCATTTTCCACGGGGCTTCGTGGGTCTCGAATCTATTTGAGGTCCTAATTTGTCTTCCATACCACTTTATTTCGATACCCTTGATAGGTTTTGGGCTCGATACCCTGCTCATTGTGGTCTACCCGACTTTCGTCTGTACCCGCTTGGTGACTGTTCGCATGCTAGCAACCTAGTTGCCTATATTTTTTAGGGACATACACAACTGACTGTAGGGGTATACCACGGTACCTAGGATAGACATCGGGCCATGCTTTGCAGAGCATACTTAGAGGATGTTTCCATTTTCAAGTTGCACTTGCACCGGTAAGTTTCTCTAGTGTTGGTTGTTGTAATTGTTCTTCCAATTAATTTAGTGTTTGCCTGTCTTATCTTCTAGGGAATTTTTTAGTGTGTGTTACTTTTGAACATTTAGACTACCCTAGAGTGTCTTTGATCTTCTCACACAGTGGAGGATCACAAGCTCCGTCCATCACGAAGGCTTCTTGTCCTTCCGCCGGTTACACTGGAGCCACCCCCACCACAACTAAGGTGAAAGCTGGACCAACAAGGGTATTTTGAAGCGACCAGGTCACAAAAAATTGTACCCGACCAACATCCAGAGGAATCAACCATTTTAGACCTTGGAGTGTAAGATTTTGGTCTGGTTGAAACCTCCACCGCTGATATTTCAGCGCCCACCATATTCATCCTTACGAGTGCCAGACAGTGTCACACACAGCAATGGAAACAAATGTTGTTACTCCTTCTGGGAATTCTTCAATTCCCACTACGGTTGTCACCACTGGAGAATTTCCACCTCCTAACCCAGTGTCACCAGTATGATTCACCATGGTCTAAACTAAAACTACATCACACAGTGGTCCGATCCTGTCTTTGGCGGTGGCCACAACCCCTTTCACACCAAGTGCGATAGGCCCTCTGTTCTCATTCGGGATGCCTAGTTCGGGTACAAGTCATGTACTTTCCTACTCCACTTTACAGACTTTAGGTCTGGGGGAAGGGAGCTCTAGCACTTCTCTACAAGGTCACATGGGGGGCACTCCTACTCTTTTTAATTCTTTCCCTTACAGAGGAGGTCATATACCTCCTTCGTCCACTTCACTCGGTGGCTCGCATCAGCAATCTGTCGGGAAACCTACACACCATAGTTTATTTGGAGCAGGGAGTCAAGGACCACCTTCGCATAATATGCCGATAGGTTCGACACTATTTTCTTTGATAGGAACGTTTGGTAACAACATCTTCTCGTCAGCCTCCTTCCCGACTGGGGGAAATCTAAGTTTTGGACAACCTATTCCTATGCAGGGTACTATTCCTGCACAGGGGGAAAACCTAGGAACTTCTTCCACATCAAGGCCTTGGAATTCTTGGCAGGGATTTGTTCCCTCGTCTGGAATGCTGATCTGGGGTAATTATTTCCATAATCAATTGAAACCCGGACAAACTACGATGCCTATCCCCATGGGACCGACATGGGGAAACTCTTCCCAAATTCGTTCGAATGTAATGCATGCCCAACTATCTATGTCCTATTTTGGAAATCAGTTGGCAATGTCTCCACATATGCAAAATCCATACGCTGGCCAGGGCCATGGTTTCTACTAGAATCTGGGCTAGCAGCCGAGCTTTTCTTGGAAACCTGGTGCCAGTCAAACTCCAGGCCCCTTTTTCCCAGGTTATCACAAACAACCCAAACTACCCTTCCTGGCGACTTTGCACTTACCAGATTTGACAAGGTTGTTGAATGACCCTATTTGTCACGATCCACGTTGGCCTCTTATGCCGACGAAGTTGCCTTCGGACATCCCAAAGTTCAAATCCAAGCCTAACGAAGATCCAGGAGATCATGTCACTACCTTCCATCTTTGGTTCTCATCTAACTCATTGAAAGACGATTCCATATAGTTGCGATTGTTTCAACGTACTCTCATTGGGAGTGTCACAAAATGGTACATTGAGCTCGATCACTCAAGATACTCTTCCTTCGGCGAACTGGCGATGGATTGCCTAAACCATTTCCAGTTACCTGTGAGATAAAATGCTGGCACAAAGCTACTTGCCAATTTCAAACAGACAACAATGGACCATATCTCGGATCACATTCGAGAATGGAGACACTAGAAGAGTTTAATTAAGGTGTCAGTCCCACCGGCATTCCTGCTTGAGTGGTTCCTTAAGTATTTGGTCTCGCAGTTATCCAAAGACATCGTGACATCATGAGTATTCTCCGAAGAATACGCCATCATGAGAGATCAACAATTTGAGCTCATCTATTCTCAGTCTGGTTTATTATACAACATCTTCCCAGATGCGCCATGCTCAATACTTGATAAAACTAGATAGAGAGCTAGACCACATGTCGATGGTATTGTAGGTTTAGCAAAAACAAAGCCCACTGAGAAATTGACAAAGTAGTTGCAACAATTATCTATACAACACACAACGGCCAGCCAAACTACTACTTTGGCTAATCCCCCTACCAAAACGTCGGTTGTACACACAGTGAAATAGACTAACCCAAAGGCCACCCAGCAGCCTGAAGGAAAGAAAAAACAATGAAAGAAGGGTAAGGGGGATAAAAAATCTACCGATAATGCGGGAGGGGAAAACACTGAGAAACGGAAGGTGAGATATCCATGCAACTTGTGCATGGAAGGCCACCCGACCCATCTATGTCCTCGGCTTGCAGAAGCCCAAAAGTTTGTGACGCAGCAATAGCTTGTTGTGTTAACTAATCCATTTCAACATGGCAAAAATCTAACCCAAGCCTCTGCAAGCATGGAAGCGGGCAACCAAGAACCCTCTCTTCCTGCGAATAACCCCGCATCTGCGAACGTATATATGGTAAGGGGTGATGCTTTTATATCAACTAGAGCGCATGACTATAGTAAACCAAGAACTTTTGAGAAGGGTAAAGAAGGTGAACTCCCATCTCTTCCTCTACAGATTGAGAAGACGTTGGGAAAAACAATGACATGCATTCCCAAAGGCGCATTCAAAAAATATTCTCATAACCCAAATGCAAGGGTTGTCCAAAACTACTCTGTGGTGGAAGATTTATCACAAACCCCTTGTGTGATGTCCTCTTTGGAGATCCTCCAAATATTCCCTTCCCAGAGGAAAGCCTTGTTAACCTCTTTAGGATCTACCGAGACTTGTAATATGGGTACAATCATGCTGGATACAACTGACTTAAAACCTCGTCTTCCTTACCACGTTGCATTTTAGATAGTAGTATCTTATCCCACGAAAATGTTTACTCAGAATATCTTCCGCACGGTGGTTGATGAGGGTGCCTTGACATGCATTATGTCATTGGCATGTTGGAAGGCCATTGTCCAGCCCATTTTGTCTTCGTCACCTAATCTCCTCACCGCTTTCGATGGTTGTTTGTTCCAACCACATGTTATCCTTCCTTCTTTCCCCATGTAGTTAGGAGGGAAGACCGTGTGTGTTGAAGTAGAGGTAGTCGATGCTCCCCTCAACTATAACCTCTTGTTAGGAAGGAGTTGGACTTATGCCATGCAAGCAGTGGTTGCTACAGTTTTTTGGGCCTTGTTGTTTCCACACGAGGGTCAAATAGTGACCATAGATCAATTGTCTTTCTCTAGACCTAACCCTGCATTGGGGGCATCCACAGTCCCGATGATTGATAATCCTCAACTAGGTGTTGTCAACGTAGGGGTTGGTTTGTGCCCATCTTTGATGGGTACCTTCGATTACCTGCCCTCTCAAGGCGATATCAAGTTTATATCCAATCACCATAAGGTTGAGATTTTTCAAGTTTCATCATTCCACATGACTTACATCGACGATCCATGGATACTTCCTTACCCATCGGCCATGATGGATGGGACAGGGAATCCAGGCATGTCCATGTCCTTGTCCACATTTGAAGTAGCGTACTCTTTAGTCCAGCAAACTTCAGCTAGGATTGATCCAACTCCTGCACAATAGTTCGATCCACTTCTAGAGCCTATTTGGGCTCAGGGTTCTCTCGCTGGCACCGATTCGTTAGACTTGGTCTTGCACTTTGACGAAGAAATAATTGAAGCAATGACTAGTCTAGACAAACCCTGGGAAGATCTTCATCACAGATCATACTTCCTCCCAGAGTTAAGACGAATTGAAGCAGGAGAATTCACCGTGACTATGACGGGAGATCGATCTTGTCCTATTAATCTCTTAGCTACCCATGAAGTTTATGCTGAGGGTAATATGGAAACCATCGCTGAAGCCATACCGATCAATATCTCCCGAAACCATGGCATCATGCAGAATGTTTTCATCGAAGCTGACTTCTCCTCCGGAGAGATTCAAATCTATACATATATTTTCAAAGAATTTTGTGACGTTTTTGCCTGGTCTTATGAGGAAATGCCAGGTATCGATCCAAAAATAGTTGAACATGAAATCACAACATGTCCTGATGCCAATCCTATTCAGCAGAAGCTTCATCTAGTTAATCCTAAGAAAGAAACAACCATTAAGGTTGAGGTTGAGAAATTGCTAAAATCTGGGTTTATTTATCCTATCCATTTGACCCAATGGGTGTCGAACCCCATGCTGGTCAATAAAAAACAAGGAACAATTCGTGTATGTACCAACTTCTGTGATTTGAACAAGGCCTATCCCAAAGATAATTTTCCCACACCTTCCATCGACCAGATCATTGATCAATGTGCGGGTTACAAAGCCTTTTCTTTCATGAACGGTTTTTTGGGATATAATCAAATAAAAATCAAACCCAAAGACCAACACAAAACAACATTCATCTGTCCATGGGGTACATTCACGTATTGCAAGATGCCTTTCGGTCTCAAAAATGTTGGAGCCACCTTTTAGCGGGCCATGTCTTTTGCTTTCCATGAACTCAAGCATATAGTCAAGGCCTACTTAGATGATTTAGCATCTCGATCTCGCAAGATAATGGATCATCCCACACACCTTCGACTTATCTTCGAACGTTGTCGCTACTTTTAGATTCGCTTCAATCCAAACAAATGCAACTTCTGCGTAACGTCGGGACGATTGTTAGGTTTCATAGTGTCAACAACAGGGATCATGGTGAATCCTCTTAAGGTTGAGGCAATAATTCTATTTCCCCCCCCACGCACAATCCTTCAACTTCAGAGTCTACAGGGAAAGGTGAATTTTCTAAGACGCTTTATCACTAACTATGCCCAAATCACCAAGGGCTTTATGTGCTTACTTAAAAAAGATGTTCCCTTTTGTTGGAACGATGCCTCTCAACACTCTTTCGCTGCATTGAAACATGCACTCACAACTTCCCCTCTTCTCCGACCACCTAACTATAAAAAGGATTTCCTATTATATATGGCTGGAGCAGAGTCAACCATTAGCATGCTCTTAGTTCAAGAAGATGACTTGTTCTTAGAATATGTCATCTATTACTTGAGCCAAGGCCTTGTAGGATTGGAACTCAATCATTCTCAAACCAAAAAACTTGCGTTGGTAGCAGTCCATGCTGTTCAACGGTTCAGTCATTATGTTCTATTTCGTAAGACCACCATTATTGTTTTTGTGAATCCATTTCAGTACATGTTGACACGATGAGTAATAGGCAGAAAAATCAGTAGATGGATAGTCATACTCCAGGAGTTTGACTTGGATTTCATTTCATCGAAGTCCAAAAAGTCACTGGTCTTTGCAGAACTTATTTCGGAGGTTCCGATTGAGTCAGGTGATCTTGTGCCCGAAGAATCGCCTATTATAGGACATATGTTTTTGATCACCTCGTCGCATCCCTGGTACGGAGATATACTTATCTATCTCCAGACTTTGAAGTGCCCCACTACTGCTTCTCATGATGAGTGTCGATGCATATGCCATCAGGATAAGAAATATCTTATCCTCGATGATACATTGTATCAGAGAGGTGTAGACTGCATCCTATGCCAATGTCTCACTCACGAAGAAGCAGTTATCATGCTTAATGATTGCCATACCAGAGCTTGTGGTGGTCATTTGTCTGGGTTGGCGACAACCCAAAAGATTCTACGAGAAGGTTACTTTTGGCCGACACTTATCAAGGATTGTATCGAATCAGTCAAGAAGTTCCATCCATGCTAAATATTCTCTCGGAATATGAGGGCACATCCCACTCCCATGTTTCCTATCATCATAGTTGGTCCCTTCACCAAGTGGGGGATTGATTACACTACATGCAACCCTCCTTCAGCAAGGGGGAACCGCTATATCATCGTAGTTGTAGACTACTTCACAAAATGGGTTGAAGCTATGCCAACGTTTAAAGATGATGGAGAGACTACAACTCTCTTTTTATTCAATAAGATAATAGCAAGGTTCGACATCCCAAGAGAAATTGTCACTGACCATGGCAGTCACTTTCAGAACCAGATGATGACCGAGTTAACGTCAAATCTTGGTTTATGGTAGGAACATTCATCACCCTACTATCCCCAAGAAAATGGGCAGGTGGAAGCTATAAATAAAACTATTAAGACCATTCTACAATGAACTATCAACTCAGCCAAGTCAAATTGGCATTTGATGTTATACTCAACATTATGGGATTACTGAACATTTGTTAAGACTACAACCATTTTCTCACCTTGTTTATGGGCTGGAGGCAGTCTTACCCATTGAATGTCAGATCTCGTCTCCAAAATTAGCAGTACAATTACTTCCAGACACTTCTCCACTTGAAGAACGGTTAGTATACCTTGAGAAACTCAATGAGCAGTGTTGCGATGTGGCCCTGGCCAATGAGTCTCACAAACATAAGGTCAAGTGTCAGTATTATAGGTTCATTCTTCCTCGGATTTTCTCTGAAGGCGAACTTGTCCTGGTCTATGACCAAGATAAGGACTCCCTGGGGGTAGGAAAATTCAAACCCATGTGGTTCAGACCTTTCATCATAAAAGAGGTTTTAAAAAATGGTGCTTATCATCTAGTTGATTTTGAAGGGAATACTTTCGCGGAACCTAGAAATGAGCTCTACCTCAAGAAGTATTACTCATAGGCAGGTCACTGTGGGAAACTTTTTGTAACATATGTATAGTCTTTGTACTATTACTTTTTAGTTTCTTTTAGTGTTATGGACATGTCGTTAATGTTATCTTTCATCACTGTGGCAGATGTCAAGTGATTCTGAGGTGTTCATTGGGTATGCAGACAATGCTAGTCGACACACTTGGAGGCTTGCCTCCGCAGCTTGGGTAATCTTTACACCTCAAGGCCAATTATTATCTTCCGGAGGTATATGCTTAGGTGACACCACAAATAATGTCACCGAGTATAGTTCAGTTATTGAGTTTCTTCGTGACACTTTTTCATTGGGTATCTCTCATATATGTGTCTATCTCGATGCTCAACTGCTTGTGTCTCAGTTAAAAAGAGTATACCGGGTTCATGATCCAAATTTACATTGATGATGCCTTAGGGTACGTCTCTTAGAATGAAACTTTGATTATATTAAATATTTTCATGTTCCTAGGAGATTAAACCAAGTTATAGATACTCTAGCTAATCAAATTTTAGATTGGAATCTTGCACACATATGAAAGAACATTCACGTAAACATGTAAATACATTTTTTTCACACATGAACCATAAGATACAAAAGACCAAAAAAAACCCATGTATAATATCATAAAGTAACCAAAGTACACCGATGGACACAAGCGCCTCAAAAATAGGACCAATAATGAGTCACAGGGCTTATTCCCTCACAAAATATACAAGTAGTGTTCGTGGCACGTCAAAATGTCTACCTAAAGTCAGGGCCTGTGGGCCCTGTTATACTAATCCACAACATTGGCTAAACATCAAAATAACCAGACCCACGTACGTGGTGCCCCCACTACATGAGGCTTCATAGATGGTGGCAGGTCCTCAATCTCTACCATCGGTACTGTGCGAGTGAGCATAGTAAAGTTACGCTCGACTCATCTCAATACCCTCTTAGCCTCCCCAACTGGAAGATCTCCTGCTACTGTTGGTCCCCCTGCAACGAAAGGTGCAACCCCTGGCCAAGGACGATGCTTGTTCCTCGCATAGTCAGTGGGTCACACTAGTCCCACGTCTGCACACAATGAACACATATCTATCAAATACTATGGCATAACAAAAACAAATTATATATATAACAAAACAACATAAAAATTACATATGTTTAAAACAAAAAAAACTACAAAGGTGGAGACTTACCCATCTCCCCTCACTCGTCACTAGGATGTATGGGTATCTCAGGGTCTCTCGAAAAATCAATCACGGCATAGGGGTAATCCTCTATAACCGAGATCTATCGTGATAGCCATGCAAAGAAGTCATCATCGAAGGACTCATTGGTCCTTCCGCCACCCTGTCACGGAAGTAATACTTCCCATCTACACACAATAGGCAAAGAGGCCTGATGTCCTCGTACCACTACTCAAGGACTAAAAATTGGAACTCTCTCAAAAAAGAATGAACATAGAATGGTCCTAAACCCGAAGTTCCTATGTTTCTGCAAACGAAAATCTGTCAGCTGTATTTTCATACACTCAAGCAATGTGGTACTCCAATCAAAAACTTGTGCATTTAAGCATTGGACTGCATAGTTCATCTGTGCATGGTACGCCTGATGTAGAGCCGCAGAACTAGTAATTCACCCAATAAGAAATACTATCACCTGTAGCGATAAGTTAGTGATCTTTCTTATGGGCACCTATGTGCTCAAGTGGTCTGTATCATCTGCACAATATAGACTTATCAATATCTCTATGTTATGCGACCCTGAAGGAAAAGTCTGGAAGTTGACTGGTTCCCCTCTCTTGGAGAGGCCAGTCAAGAATTAAATTTCCTCAACCGTGGGCACCAATGAATGCCCCTCTAACATGAAATCCTTTGCATCCGGATGCCAGTAGTCAACCAAGGCATTTAGTAGCCTAGGTTGTTCCTGCATGAAAGGACATAGGAAAAACTTGAGTAACCCACATTGCATCAAAGTAGCCACAGCATTGGGGTCTTCTTTGACCAACTCATTCACCTCTTCATGCTCTCTTTCTCTCCAATGGGCATACATCCTACAAAACACCAAGGTTCAGGAGGGTTAACCCTTGCTTTTTATTCCTTTTTCATTTCATAAGGGGGTCCACGCATGTTTTACTGGTGACAATCATGTGTACACGCATGCAGATTTTACTCTGCCCGAATGTACATGCGGCTTGTCCAGAGATAACCCACGTGGACCTAGGGATGACCTTTTAAAGGTCGATGCCCCCCTAAAAAATGAAACCCAATGAAAAAATAAAGACTTAAAATGCAAGATAAGGGAGTTTGTACTTACTTGGTCCAGACAAAAGTTCGTTTAATCCACTGTAGCTCCCGGAATCACCACTTTTGAGAAAGGGGGTCTTTTGGCTCCAAAGTCAATTTCCAAATCAGCAATGGTGATAATGAGCTGCCAACTTCTATTTATAGACTTTTTGGCCTCTTTTTGTCACTTTTTTGGCCTCCCTTGTCATTTTCTTTATACCAAAAAACATTTAGAGTGATTTAGGAGTTGCATAGGAGGGATTTGATCGGGTATTGGGACAGTTTTTTGGAGTTTTGAGTAATTTTCGATGGTCCATAATTTTTTTTTTCCGAGGATCAACTTGAGCATATAAGTTAAGCTTCTACCTTGAATTTTGTACCTTGTTGTCTTTTTCGTTTTCCATAGGATCGATCTCATCAGGTTGTGACATGGAACCATCATAGCTACTTTAGAAGTGTCGCAACTTGGTGGTAGATATTACCGAAACATGGATGCCCTAGGTAGATCATGGTTTCATTATGGTATCTATGTTGTCTCTAAAACACTGTAGGCTCCAGAGTCCTTGTAGTTTTTCCTGAATACGAGTTTGAGCCTCATTTTTATGATTCTTCTTCACTCTTGAATTCACCCTTAGGACTCCCAAAAAATAATGGTTCTTCTTTTAAGCCCTTTTTAGACCTTATAAACATGAAAATATTGTCGAGCGATCTTGTCGCCTTTCACGCTTGTTAAACTGAAATTTGAAGTCCTGTCTGTCCGAAGGTAGTTTACCCCTTTTTCGGTCTGAACGATCAACTATAAGAACAAAGGTATATTCTTTGGAACTTCAGTTTTCTGGAAGAGTACTCTCAAGTATAATTTTATCCCTTTTTCGGGCTTGATGGACTAAACTTGCGAAGAAGGAACCCCCACAGAGTCCATAGTTAAGCTCTTTTCAGACTCCCTAAAATTGAAAAGATCGTCAAGTTACCTGATTCTTTCACACTCGTTAAACTAGTCCAGAAGAACATTCCTAACAGAGTCCATAGTTAAGCTTTTCTCAGACTCCTTAAAAGTGAAAAAATGACCAAGTGATCTTGTTCTTATCACACTCATTAAAATGGTTTTGAATAGACGTCTTGTCGGTGCTAGTTTACCCCTTTTTCGAACCGACTAGATTATCTTTGAAAAAGGTACCCCAATGGAGTCTCATTTTATGATTTTTCAGACTCTCTAAATATGAAAAAACATTGAGCTTACCTTCTCTGGGCTTGTTAAACTTACATCGAAGGATGCTACCATTGTGTGTTTTTTAAATCGCATTTGCATACCTTATACGCCAGCCTTATAGAAATTTGCTTCTACGTCTTAACACCCTTGGCCCCTGGAGGATTTTTCCCAAGTATCATTATTTTGAACATCAGTCTTGTCCTTGCACCTTGAACTTGTATGTTTGTAAGCACTCGTTCCTCCATTGTAACGTAACATTCCTTTAATATTTTTCCAAAATTATTAAAAAAAAAAGACAAAAAAATCAAATATACCCCAAAAAGAGGAAGGGAAAAGTATTTTCTTTATTGGCAGCATAATGAGTTTCCCTTGGATAAAGCACATATGTCCATTTGTTCATCAAGATTTTGGATGTAGTATGACCTTAGGAAGTTGTTCTCACTACATAGAGTTGGGTCCTCCTCCGTTTGGTTATTCTTCCAAACATATGGAGAGTTTGCGTTACCTCCTGATTCGTAAACTTATGATTAATGCCATGTTTCCTAAGTCTCATAATTTGTCGTGCTATTGTCCAAGGGAAGTTTCTACCAAGCCTGAGTCGACCACTCTGCAATTTTTCTCTTGCCCTCATACCTGACCATCCTGAATGTCCAATCAAGTCCTTGTTCAAAATCAATGAAGCCTTCAATCTGATCATCAAGATTATCTAGTCCATGATCGACAAGTCATCGAAGACCTCTGGGTAGTGAAGTCGTACACTCATATTACACTCCTACCTTGAGTTTTGAATATTTTGAAGTTATTTTTCGAGCTCTGAAGATCTCATCTCCAGCCATCAGGATATATCAGCTTCTAGAAGATGGATACTCTATCTATATATCTTTTTGATTTAGAGATGTAGATCCACTATGTATTTTTCATGGATACACTTTATATTGTTATTTGACATGGATCTATAGTGTATTTTATTGGTAGCCATGATTCTATTTTATCCCGAGCATGGGTATGCCTGCCTCAATGAAACATTTGTTATTTTGCAGACGGTGCCTCCCAGTTCCTGGTCCCTGGGCTCACTTGTTAGACACATTAGTAAAGATTGATAATGTATTTCGGCCATTATATGCTCTTATGACCTCACACATTAGGGGGCATCTGTTATAACCCTAATTTGCACCATACATGTTTACCTGGCATCAAGCCATCTCAGATCCCTTCTTTGCCAAAGAACTACTGAACAACTCTTTAAAAAACCTCTTTTAAAAGGTCTCATGTGCCCTACTCCATTATTGCATGTGTGTACATGCTAGATGATCTAAAACAACCCACATGGACCGACAACAACACAAAAAAAGGAAAGCTGCCAATGGAACACACAACTTTGGGTGAGTTAACTGAAACTCCCAGCCATGCATGGATGAGGGTTCATCCAAATACCTAGCTTCTTCTAGCCTATAAAAGAAAGGCTAGGGGTCCCATTTGGAGGGAGAAAAAATAGATTAAAGAAACTCTGCCCAATTGCATAATCCCATTGTCCCAACCCTTTAGACATCCTTGTGCAAGAAGAGATACAAAGAAAATAAGTTGGAGGACATTTGAAGAGGAGCCCAGGATCAGGATTCGTAGAGCAATGGCCAATATCGACATTGTAAGTTGATTCATTAAGGTTAATAATAAAGAAATGCTTTTCCCGTCCCAGTATATGAGTTTTTCATAGTTCAGTAAAGATATGTTTGAATCTCTAACCCATTAGTCTATAGGTAAAATGCATGTGTAGTTTGTTTCTTGTTTTGTACGCAAGTCAATCTTGAGAGGATAGCTTCCAACAAGTGATCAAGCGTGAAGGGGGATCGACATCGAACATCTAGAACAAGGTATGTTGGTCTAACCATGTATTTGTTGAAAAGGAATGGGGTTTAAGTATGGGGACAAAGGTAGAAAGTAGATTTATTTTGGTCATATTTGCATGCATAAGATAACCCTATTTGCTAGTCCGTAAGGGGATTTCCCTCACAACAACTCTCAATTCCCCAATACCCAACATATAAATCTATTGAAATATTTACAGCAAAAACAAACATATATAGATACCAATATGCACAATTGTTTACAATGAAATAAAATGTTTCCTTGATCCATTTGGAGTGAGAAGAATATGGTGAAAATAGATTTTATATTAAATAGTTATTAAAATATTTATTTACATCATCATTTAGTACTTTTAATAAACTATTAGTAAATGATGATGTCGTAGGATCTCTACATATCCTAATCATTTCATCAATATCTACGTCTACATTCTATGGGTGCTCTTCAAAATCAGATTGTGATTGCATCCTGTCACACCGAGCATGCCTAGTCCTAGGGTACTAATAGTGTAATGGAGGCCGCTATGATGAGGCATCAACTACAAAAGAAAAAAATACAAAATTGAAATGGTCAGTTTTTAAATATCATTGAACTAGTTCAGTAATATTAAAAAAAAAACTTGCAATGTCATTATTTACCTAGTGCACTGGTCAGCACCATTGGAATGGTTGCCCCTGTGTGATCCCCTTCAACTGTATGATCCTCAAGTACAACATTCTCTACCATTGATATGACAAACTTTATAAGGACAATCATAAATGTATAAGTAAAAAAAAATAGAAGTAAAAAATGTATAACTATGAAATTATCAAGTATATGATTCAAATATAGCCATATTATTGTCATGTGCCAACTTGGTCATAGCACCATTGTGGGTATGCACCCCCATAGAAAATTGGGACTACATGGGAGAACCATCTTCTGGTTGCAAACTGCTATCAATGCATTTCTCTCCAATACTAGTGCATTCGTTGACAGTGTTGCTCCCCAGATTAAAACAAAGTTGTAAATATTAATAATATCCAACATGACTGTATTATATTAATAATAAAGGTAAATGTGGATTGAATTTTATTTACCTTATCATCCAAAGTGTTTCTTGGTATCTTCCTGAAGATTTTTCAGTGTTCAACTACAACTTTATAGCCATACTTGTAACCAAGATGGAGGTCTTCCTCTTTGGTTTTACTACCAAACTCGTCACCCTGCATTGCATAAGAGTATGTATTTTTAATGTTATTTGTTGCAATTACCTAAAAGTTTTAAGGTGATACAAATAACATATTTAGGTACTTACAATTCGTGAGTGCAACTTCAAGTAGCCGCCCTGGCCTAGCCTGTGTTGGCCACATTTGGAAAGCCTTACTTTTGTTGCCTTTGACGTGTCAATCAACCTATCATCAAAAGTTTCAAGTATGTTAATATATACCACAATTTTATTTACATCTAAAAAAAATTGAAGGTATTGAATTGAAATTGTAATTTATCTTCTAGGACGAGATGGTGTTTTTCCTTCATCTGTCAATTTCTTCTTTTTTGCGTCCTCAATGAGGGCCTTCCACTCCCTCTATGGAATCATCAGAGGATGCTCATACCTATCGTTTTGTTTCAAGTACTTCATATATGCTTATCACGTATATTTTAAATATTGGCCAACTATGGTGGTGGCCAAGGTCTTATTAAATGTGTCTACACCAAAAAGGCTTTTGAGATAATCCATCAATTATTTTTTGAGGTTGGAATTATGGGAATTCCACCTCTCTCATATGGTGGGCCCAAAAATCAGCAATGCCTTATTCTCCAAGGAGATATAAAAATCATTATTCCCTACACGCAAAATGATTATATGATTATTAATTTAAAAATAATAATTTAGATGATTTATATTTTTCTACATAGAGAACATGAAATAATTAAAATTTTAAAAATTACCTGGGACTTTAACTTGCTTTAATGGAAGCCCTTCCTCACTGAGCATAAAGGTTCCCTTAAGGGTCCTTGTGCTGGTCACATCTCTTTCTTTAGGAAAAGCAACCAAACAATTTGATGTAGGAGAATCGCTCCACCTCAGCAATGTGCCATCATGCCAGCACATCAGTGCACATTTCATAGAGGGAGAGGCACCAACCCTCCCATTTTTAAAATTTGAAATCTGATCCAATACAGATTTTTGTGTTGTAAGGCTGGTAAATTCCAGGCCATACCTTTGTACAAGTAGTGGATAGGTTTGCCTTAAATGGTTTCTTGTAGCAGGTCCATATCGTAGTCAGGTCTGGATAAACATTTATGTAATGAGTTGTAGAAGTATGGTGTCGTAATTGAGACCATGATGGCACTAAGGCGGTGGAGAGGATAAGCTCGTAGAGCCCTCCTTTGTAAAAAGGGATAGATATATCTTCGTAAAGAAGTAGGGTAGAAGGTATTAGGAGAAGCAGAACTCAGGATAGATTTAGGTTAGGAGAGCTTGAGAGAACTGGGACTCTGTTGAAGTCTATATTTTGTAAACATTTGTATAGATACACAGAGATAATAGAAAAACAATTTTCCTTTATATAGTGTGTTTATGTATTTTTGTTTATCGTTATGATTTTATATGTCATTCATATTTTGAATTTATGAACAGATGAAGTATTTTATGAGTTTTAATTGCTTCTCGCCTTTCAGTTTCCGAGTGCAAGGAGTGCACACAGTCCACAAAGAGTGCGTGGACAGAGGTGAGTTAACCTCAGGGAAAGATTAGGAGAGAAATTGGTGAACCTTCATCAGCAGAAGCGTAAGGAGTGTAGAGGAAGGACTCTGTGGAGAGTTTGGGAAGGGACAGAGTGATTGAATGCTCTGTAAGGAGGATCTCTGCAAGGCATGCATCGAGCCAAGAGAAAGACAGGAGGCTGAGGAGAATTTATTTTCAAGGAATCTTTCGGATCTGAGTTTGACGGAATCCCAGAAATGCAGGAGTTCATGGGAGATCAAAAGTCTTCGAGGATATCAAGCTCATAAGAGATAATGAAAGAAGTGTGTATGATACAAAATTATTCTAAGTCCAAAATATCAGAAGAGATAATGCTTGCAAGTGCATAAGTGAGACCCAAGATAGTCAGGATTGCAAAAGAAATTTCAAAGGTCAAGAGCTTTAAACACTTACAAAATCTTCCAAGTCTAGAGAAGGTGGAACCTTAGGAGGAGGAGCGATAGAAGTTGTTAGATTGGTTGTGGGGAAGGAGCCTCGACCATCAGATCCATGTCTAGTGAAATAAGGAAGCCCAATGGAGGAAACATATCTCAAGCATTGGATAGGAGCGTAGAGGGTTGACAATCGTCTGATCAAGATGAAGTGCACAGGTTTTAACCCTTGTGTACATAGGAATATTGGTCAAAGTTTGAGAGTTGATATTGTCGAACGATCGAGCTTCTGCGGCCACAAGAGAATGTGCATTCTCTTAATGAAACATATATAACATTTATTATAGACCAAAAACCTTTCTGAATAAATATGTATAGGGGTTTGGGGACAATTAGGACCTAAGGGATTATTATTGAAAGTGTTTTGAAGCATACAAAAATGGTTAGAGCACTAAGATGTGGGTGCAAGGGTTGTGGGGCCTTCAATAAAAGGTATATGCATTGAGAACTTAGGGCTCGGGTGTGGAAGGGGTAAAGGGTTGAGTATAGGTTATTCCTATGATTAGATGGAGATAGGGGGGTCTAGATCATGGTATAGGTCAAGTTGTAGGTCTTGGTCTTGGTATAGGTCTAGGTCATGGTCATGGTATAGGTGTATGTCATGGTCTAGGTATAGCTCTAGGTCTATGTCATGTTCTAGGTCGTCATCTAGATATAGCTATAGGTATATGTCATGTTCTACATCATGGTCATCGTATAGGTCTAGTTCACTGTCTCTGGTCCTTGGTCTATGGTATAGGTACAGGTTTTTCCATGCGTTTCCATGTCTAGTTCTTGCTATGTCAAGGTATAGGTCTTTCCATGTCTAGGTCTTGCTATGCTTAGGTCTAGGTCTAGGTCTAGGTCAAGGCCATTTATTTCATTGTGATGCACCCAAATTTCTATAGTATGTGAGAGTATGATAGGGATAAAGAGGAATAAACATAGGGGGGGTAGAGAGAGAGATTGTATGAGAGTGTGAGAATAAAACAAAGGAAGATAGAGAAGGGAGGTGGAGAGAGAGGAAGACAAAAATTGTGTGTGTGTGTGAGAGAGAGGAATATAGAGAGAGTGTGTGAGATTGAGGGAGAGGGAGACAGAGAGGGAGGTGGATATAGAGTGAGGAGAAGATAGAGGAATATGTAAGAGAGAGATAGGAGAGATAGTGGGAGGGAGGGGGAAAGAGAGAGGGAGGAGGGGGGGTAGAGAGAGAGAGTGTGTGTGAGAGGTGAAGAGGGGGAGAGAGGAATACAAAGAGAGTGTCTGAGATTGTGAGGGAGTAAGAGAGGAAGAAAGAGAGAGTGTGTGAGAGTCAAGGAGAGGGAAATATGGATGGGGGTAAAGAGAGAGAGTGAGAGATAAAGAGATAAAGGGATGTAGAGTGGGAGATAGAGAGGGAGGGGGATACACAATGAGAGGGAGAGGGGTAGATGTAGGAGAGAGAGAGAGGGGGGGGGGTAGAGAGAGAGTGTGTGAGAGTGTGAGAGGAGTAGTGAGGAAGACAAAGAGAGTGTGTGAGAGTGTGAGAGGGCGAGAGATAGAGGAATAAAAAGAGATTGTTTGAGAGTGTGAGAGGGGGGGAGAGGAAGAAAAATATATTATGGGAGGAGGAGAGAGGAAGACAAAGAATGTATGTGAGATTGATGGAGAGGGAGAAAAAGAGGGTAGAGAGAGAGAGAGACAAGAAGTGGGGGGAAGAGAGAGAAGGGGTAGATAGAGGAAAAGAGAGAAAACAAGGGAGAGTGGGGGAGAGAGAGGGAGGGTGATACAATGATCAAGAGAGAGATGGTTAGATGTAAGAGGTAAATAGAGAAGGAGGGTAGAGAGGGAGTGTTTGAGAGCATGAGAGGGAGGGAGAGGGAGACCAAGTGGTGTTACACATTATTTTGGTCACCCTGATGATGATTTCAGAAGCATGTGTTCAGGCTCCCAAAATGACTTTTTTCCCGAGAAAAGGAACTTCTTTCCTCCTCTACAAGACTACTTTCTAAAAAGGGTCTGCAGGTTGCAAGTATTACATAGTTCAAAAATCGATGATTTTTCGTAGGCTGCACTATAGTTGTCTTGCAAGGTTTCCACATGCTTCTATATAGGTAGGGTGCTGCGGAGTTCCAAAGATAAAAGAGGAAAGATGTTTCACGAAGTTTATAGAAGGGGAATCTTCTAGAATATGAAGTGGCATCTGTATGGTTGTGATCCCACTGGTTTCTCTGATTTGGTGGGATCATCTTCATCCCTTTAACCACTTCACCTTCTCCTATATAATCATGGGCTTCTCATGGAAAGGTTAAGAAATATTAAGCAGTGAATTGATGAGAGAATAGGCTGAAGACTGTGTGAAGAATGTTGGTTCAATTGATGCTTGTGGCCTCCATTTTTACATCAATCCTTTGTGCATTATCTTCATGCGAATTTCGGAGCAAGTGTATGTGTGTGTTGGGATGAAGGACCACTAAAAGGGAACTTCCGACATCAAGGCGATTTGGTTGTATCTTCTACTTTTCATTAATATAATACAGTGGCATGTCCCTTTCCCATAAAATGATTAGTGTTGTATTACATAATTACTTGATCACATGTTTAGGTTGTCATTGAATTTTACTATTACTACTTTCACATTGGTTGATTTGTGTCATTGCAGATATGATCTCGTAGGAGTACTGAAGTGAAGTTGGGACAACAAAGATATAAGGAAGCGATTCATAAGGTATGTTATCTATTCCATATTTGGTAGTAAACTCAATGATCACAACTTAGGTAAAGTGTCATGTTATGTCTTGTTTTGTTCTAGATCCAGGTGGATATAGCGGGATTAGTTCATGTCCGCATCTACCAATTCACCCAATAACAAAATTGGTGACTTCACTAAGGATATGACTTAATTGTGGTTTTTTGTTGGCCGTTTCTTTTTAGCCTATATTTTTAATTATGTTTAAGTATCTGAGTTTGTGGGAGATCCAATCAGACTCTCTGGATATGAAAGTTTCATGAGACCCTCTATCTTTTCCCAAAATTTTCCTTATTTACAAACAATTCCGCACTATAAAATTTACACAACCTACGAAAACCATCGATTTCCGCACCCTGTTAGCTTATCCTAGTGTGGACTTTCCGCACCATACCTGTTTCAAGCCCATGGAAACCATCGATTCCTGCGTTGTAACCTATAGTTGGGTCACAACGACATTTGAATTTTTTTTTGGTTTGAGTCTTGTCATCTCTTGATATCCATTTTTGTCTTATCAACTGGGAGAAATGTTTTTATGGTAGTGTTATGACTGTTTCATGAATGTTTAGATTTCTTTTGATTGTTTTTCAGAGATCGTACACCTTTCTTAGTCTTTTTCCAGTTTTACTCTTGATTTTTATCAAACAAGAATATAATCTCCGATCCCATATCTGAGTGCTTGGTTGATTAAAAATATGTTGATTGGATTTAAGAGTTTTGGATTGCTTACGTTTTTAGATTGTTTGTTGACTGGAAGGTTCTTTGTTCATTTTCTTTTGGTGATATACTTTCTTGTCATTTTTATTTTTATCTACATTGAAATTTTGACTTGGATGATTGTTGAGTGTACCGTATTTCTTCGATTGCTTGTCCTTTCTTTGTAATTCCCCTTATTCGGTATTAGAAAGAAATAATTTAAAATCATTCATTCCATTCAAGTAATCATTCATAAGAAAAAGAAAAAGAAAGTATTTTTTCGTATCTTACATTATTTCGGAAAGATATCTTCTCCCTACTGTAGATAGAATTCATCGAACAAAAAATGCATCCTTCATTTTATATTTGCACATTTTTGGGTCAAGGTCTAATACACCATTGGTTTCATTTTCGCCACCCTCTTGTGTAAACAACAACCCATAAAAAAACTACACAATTATAAAATCTATCTAGCAACTTTTATTTTCTAGGGTCTTTTACACCAACATTAGCTAGGCTAGTGCTTTGGAATAGGTTGTGAGACACACTCTCCAAAGAATAAAACACACAATAGTATATTATGATAGGGACTGTTCAAATCCATTGGAAACATTTTGTTCTAGGAAGCCCTTCTCACACAAGGGTCAATCACGAGGTCGCATTAAGACTGGCAGAGTTACTCACCCTACTTTGTTGGTCTTGGTGTAGAGATTGAACGTATTATGGGGTCACTTAAAAGGTATAGCCAAAATGATGAGTGGAAGCCTTTTGAATTGATTTCAGGCTAGATACCCTTCCCTTGTGTGTGGATCAGACTGTCGACTATTCCCCCAGGCATCACTATTGTTTTTGGTAACCTTAGCAGTCTATCATCTTAGGTTCTCTCACAAGGTGACTGTGGAGGGGCAAGTCTTCATGGTACTTGGAATCGATGTTGGCCAAAGTCACTCGGGCTCCTTGGAGGGTATACCCATGATTATGTGTGGGAGACTGCACCAGGGTGTAAGTCCGTTAAGTAGGTCGTCAACGTAACTTTTCCACCCACTCTACCCTATCCCCTTCTTGTCTTGACTTCACGATGTTGGATTTCATCACCAACTAGTGACTTCGAAATAAGAAGGTTTTGTTTTCTTGGTGTGATTCCTAGATTATATTAGCAAGTGTTGTTGTTTTCCATAGTTGGCCATAGATTTCTTTCATAAAGTATTTAGTTTGGGCAATATTGACCCTCCACACCATTCACATTGAATGCAAGGCCTACCCCGAAAGTTTTGGAAGGTTCTCAACCCTTGCCTACCAATCCACTGGAGGGATCTCCTCAACAGAGTGAGTTCCAAGACACTGCCACTCCACGAGTGGAAAGAACTGACTCTCTAGAACAATTCTGAATTATTGATTCTCTAGAGTCTTTTTGACTTCCTCACGGTTCTGAGAGACGTATTCTCCAACTAAATTCATCTGTAGACCTTATTGTTCAAACTTCCATAATAGTGACCAGACCTTTTGCAGGCCCTGAAGATTAGGATCCCTTTTGCACTACTAACATTCTGAGACGAGATCTTTTCGGCATCGAGACAAGTGTTGATATATTTGTCGAACTTGAGCTACCCGAAACATATTATATAGACACGATACCTAGTACAACTGCCTATCCTTTTGTTGATTCAGACACCCAGTTAGTTGATCCCAACTCAACCATCCCCCTTCATATGGCTCATTCTACCTTATTCCCAAATACTACAACTATTCCCACCAGGAATATGGTGGCTAGGCATGCTCCCATTGTCACACAAATTTCACCTAGACCTACTCTGTCGCTTCCTCTTGGGTATCATGCATTGACTACTACTATCCCTATTCATACTCAGGTTCCATCTAAAGCTTCTGGAGTTTTTCCCCCTCCTAGAAACAATCCCATTGTCAATTTTATTCCAACACTTCCCCACGTCCCCTCTAGAGGGTCTTATCTACCTTTCATTGACGGAGCCGACCCTAGTGGAATCACTCAGTCTTTCACTACTAATTATCAGATTCCTGTTGGCAGACAATTTCACCCTGGGGGCCAAACACAACCCCCATTCAGAGGTCAAACCCTCATTGGGACACAACCCTCATTCGGAGGTCAAAACCACATTGGTACACAACCCCCGTTTGGAATTCACACCCAAATTGGGACACAACCCCTAGTTGGTGGACAACCCCCACCTACCCCACCTTATGGAAAGAACATACCAACATCCTTGACCCAGTATTGGAACTATCTTACCCAAGGTAATCCTCTATCGACTGGGAGAAAATAGCCTCAATATAGCTCTTTCATACCCCCTAGTACATGCTATCCATACCCAGGTCCATCCAATCCAATTTGAGGTTCGAACGTTCAGTCTAGTGTCCCTTCTCAAGGGATAATCCCTAATCAGTACAACCCTATGGGCTACCTGCCTTCACACCCACACTCGAATCTGCCAGGATCTTCACATCATATGAAAAATTCTTATGGTACTAATGGTCTACCAATGGGACTTCCTCCCCAAAGTCATCAGTACCCACACGTGAATAGACAGTTACCATTTTTATCCACTCTGGATCTTCTTGAATTGTCTAGGATTTTGAATGGCCCTATCCTCCATTCTCCCCATTGGCCTGTTATTATGGCCAAGTTACCATCTGATGTTCCCAAATTCGACGGTAAATTTGGAGAGGATCCAAACAACCATATCATGACTTTCCACCTTTGGTGCTCATCCAACTCTTTGATGGATGAGTCAATTAGGTTAAGACTCTTCCAATGAACCCTTACTGGTTCAGCTGCAAAGTGGTATATCGAATTAGCACGAGGATTCTTCATTGACTTTAATGCCCTCACTATGGCTTTCCTCACCCATTACCAACTACCCATCCACTATGAAATAGGAACCAAAATTTTAAGTTCCTTCAAGAAGAATAAGGCCACTCACATCTCTTATCACATTAATGAGTGGCGACGAAGACGACGTTTGATCAAACTTGAACTTCCCGATTAGTTATTGGCAGAGTGGTTCACGAAATCAATCATGAAAGAAATCTCTTGTGATATTTCCATGGGTGGCATTGTCACCGAAGAGCAGGCAATCAGTCGTTCTTAATACCTTGACCTCATTTATTCAAAAATGGGTACCCTTTATGACTTACTCCCTGACGCTCCTCGTCCTTCTACCACAGCTACCTCAACAACCCCAACAACTTCTCATGTTGTTGACGATGTGATTGGCACTTTCCATGCTGACACCAAATCTACGTTGGCCTCTCACACAAAACCCAAGTATTCTTCCTCCAATGTACATATTTCTCTGACTCCCACCCCTTCCACCGAAAAAAATTCTGAGGTGAACTTTGTTCATACTACCCCTTCCGATAAAGATAAATCCAAAAAAGGAAAGGGTAAGAAAAAATAGGATAAAAATAACCCCCAATCCAAAAAAACCAAAGTACAACCTTCTGATGGTAAGGATAAGAGTAAACCACAATATATGTGTCTTATATGTGGTGGTGATCACTACGCGAAAGATTGTCTGAGATGAGACGAGGTCACTAAGTTCCTTCAAGGGACCCCGAAACCTCCTACACCTGCCATCTTGTCACAACATTTCCCTTCTCAACAACAGGCCCAGTTCGTCATTCACAACCAAATATCTCCTTCTAACACCTCATACGTCCTAATGTGCATGGGTGATTCAAAAAATAATGACATTGCTATCGCCACTCTAGCCAAATATTATTCTTTCTCCAAGGAGAAAGTTGATGATACACCACCTCCATTGGTAAAACTGACTCCCTCGAATTCACCTCCCAATGGTCCTCCTCATATCGAATGACCAAGCCTTGATACCATCCTCCTCCCTCCTCCAAATGGTTTTGTTCAGAAGTTTTCCTTCAATCTGCATGTGTGTTCTTCCCAAAACTACAACATTGTAGAAGATCTTGTGCAAGCACCCTCTGCGATGTCGACTCTCAATTTTCTTCAAAGTTTCTCCATGCAATGGAATGCACTGTTAAAGGCTATTGGTGGAATCGATCCCATAGATACACACTTGATAATATTTGACCTGGAATATCACATTCCAAGACTACCTCCTCAACTAGCGTTTCATATATACAAGTTGTCATCAAAATGAAAAATATTTGTACAACTATCATTGATGAGGGAGACTCAACGTGTGTCATGTACATCACTTTTTAGAGAGCCATTGGTTCTCCTCCTCTTACTGAATCACGCAACACTCTCAATGCCTTTAATGGCTCCAGTTTTAATCCCTAAGATGTTCTTCCCTCACTGCCCATTACATTGGAAGGAAAAACAGTCAACGTCAAAGTTGAGGTATTTGATGCACCTCTCAATTATAACCTCCTACTTGGTCGAAGCTAGATCAATTCCATGTGAGCAGTTGTGTCCACCCTTTTTCATGACTTACATTTTCCACACCAAGGAAAAGTTATTATGGTAGACCAACTAGCCTTTTTTAACTCTGATTCTCATACGAGCAACGTGCTCTTTATTGCGAAGACACCTCCTGGGTATGAGAATGTCGGTGTGGGCCTATTAAAAGATTCAAATTTGATGGTTACTTTTTCAATCCCACCACCTGATGTTCCACCTCCTCTAGTTGCCTCGATCAACATGATTTCCACCTCCTTTCATGAAACCTATGCATCTTTGGACCCATGGATAATACTTGAACCTGGTGATTATCTTCGCTATGGCGACCAAATGCCTTTAAGTCTGGTTTAATCCTCCTATCAATACATTCAATTGACATCCCCCTCTACCCCCTCTCTTGGAAATTCATCTCATGCTCCTTTTCGCGTGATTTTTCCCATGGATGAGATGATTATGTTGGTTATATCCATGGAAGACACTCCTTGGGACGATGGGAATCATCGTTCCATTCTCTTCGTGGAACAACACACCCTCAAGAGTTACCAACGGATTTCTACTTCGTCATCCATTGCCGTCATTTCTTCCATTCCTGAGTCCACACACGATGTGGTATCTGAAGGGAACTTAAGTAATATTTCACCCACTATCCCCCTCGACTTATCCATTAAAACTGGAGTTTTCAAGAATGTGCACATTAGAACTTCATGTTCCATCGATGAGGTTGTCACATATAAGTCCCTTTTTCAAGAGTTTCGTGACGTCATCGCATGGAGCTATGAAGAGATGTCGGGTATTGAGCCCGATATTGTTGTACACGAAATTAAGACATACCCAGGGGCTAAACTCATCTGACAAAGAATTCACCAAGTCCACCCTCACAAAGTAGTCGCTATCAAGATTGAATTTGAAAATATTCTTAAAGATGGATTCATTTATATCGTGTATTTAATTGTTTGGGTATCTAATCTCATTCTGGTTAATAAGAAACAAGGTACGATCCACGTATGCGTTGATTATAGGGACATTAATAAAGGTTGTCCTAAAGGCAACTTTCCCACCCCCTTCATCGAACAGATTGTTGATGATTGTTCTGGGAGTGAAATCTTCTCTTTGATGGATGGTTTCTCCGGATATAATCAAATAAACATCATGTCTGTGGATCAACACAAAACCTCTTTTATTTCTCCTTGGGGCACATTCGACTACCGGAAATTACACTTTGGTTTAAAGAACGTCGGCATGACTTTTCAACGCACCATGTATTATTCCTTTCATGAAATAAATCACATTTTACAACCATATCTAGATGACTTACCCTCACATTCCATGCACCGTAATGATCATCCGACACACTTCCGAGCCATTTTCCTTCATTGTCGATTCTATCGTATATGCTTAAACCTGCACAAATGTTTTTTCTGTGTGGAGTCCGACTGAGTTCTAGTCTTTATCATATCTCATCAGGGGATCAAGGTAGATCCGTTGAAAGTCAAGGAAATTCTTAATCTCCCTCCTCCTTCCTCGCTCCGCCAGCTTCAAATTTTGCAAGGGAAGGCAAAATTTTTACGTCGTTTCATCCCAAACTATGCTGAGTTAAAAGTCGGATTTACTTGTATACTCAAGAAAGGTTCTGAGTTTGTATGTGACACCACCGCTAACAAAGATTTTGAAGCTTTGAAATTGACTTTAGCCTATACCCCACTAATTTTACCAATAGATTATAGCCGAGAATATTTCCTTTATCTCACTGCCTCAGAATCTACCATCGCCATGATTCTAGTTCAAGAGGATGATTCTCACAACAAACATGTCATTTATTATTTGAGTCGGAGTCTCATGACTACCTAAGAAAATTATTTACATGTTGAAAAACTAGCCTTGGAATTTTTTCAAGCTATCCAATGTTTCCGGCACTATATCCTCTTACGCAAAACCACCGTGATTTCCAATTGCAACCCTATGCAACACATTCTTACATGCCATTTGCTTGGGGGAAAATACTCTAAATGGTTATTCATCCTCCAGGAGTTGAACATAGAATTTCAATGCGCTAAGTCAAAGAAGTCACTGGTCTTTATCGAACTGATATGTGACCTTCCCTCCGCTGAAACAGAAAATGTGGCAAAGGATTACCTTCCCAATGAATCCCTTTTTCTAATCATCTCTGACGACACTTGGTATAGAGATATCATCATTTCTCTCCATACACAAACTTTCTAGCCTGACCTCTCTAGTACAGACCATCATCACATCCGTTATCAAGCCTGTCAATGAATTATTCTCGGCGACACTCTTTATCGTCGTTGTGTTGACACTATTTTTTGACACTGTCTCACCTTTGATGAGGCTGAGAAAGCTTTGAATGACTGCCACTCTAGAGCCTGTGGTGGTCATATGTCTGGGTATTCCACTTCCAAAAATATCTTACGAGCATGGTACTTTTGGCCTTCATTGTTTAAATACTATATAAATATTGTACATAAGTGCCATGCTTTCCAAACATATAATAACAAAATAAGATCTCACCCCACTCCCCTACACCTTGTAGTTTCTGTTGGACCTTTCGCTAAATGGGGTATCGATTTCATGATATGTAACCCTCACTTGGCCAGGGGGCATGGATACATTATTGTATCTGTGTATTATTTCATGAAATGGGCCAAGGTGATGCCCACATTCTACAACATAGGAAAAACTACATCCATATTCATATTCAATCACATCATCACACGATTTTGAATCCCACAAGAAATCGTTACCGATCATGGTAGTCATTTTCGAAACTTCATGATGTCTGAGCTTACAGAAAAGTTGGGTCTTCGACATGAAAACTCAACCCCATACTATCCATGGGCCAATGTCTAATTCGAAGCAATAAACAAAGTACTTATCACCATGCTTCGACAGATTATAGGAATTCACAAAACAAGTTGGCACATAATGTTGTTTTCAACATTATGGGCCTATCGGACATCTGTGAAGTCTGCCACAGGGTTTACACCCTTCTAATTAGTGTATGGTATAGAATTTGTTCTACCTATTGAATGTGAGATACCATCATTAAAACTAGCCATTGAACTTCTCCTAACAACCTCTGCTGAGGAGGAACGTCTTTTATATCTTATGCAATTGGACGAAACCTGTCGCAATGCCACCCTAGTTATTGAAACCTAGAAGAAACACGTGAAATCCCAATACGACAAGCATGTCAAGCCATGTGTTTTCTCTGAGGCGGATCTAGTTCTCCTCTATGAACAAGATCGTGACTTGCTAGGAGCCGAAAAATTTGAAGCTATGTGGCGAGGCCCTTATATTGTCAAAAGAGTGTTGGAGAAGGGAGCCTATGAGTTAGTATATTATGATGGAATTCCTTTGAGTGAACCTAGGAATGGGCTTTACTTGAAGAATTACTATGCTTAGACTATCTTTGCATGAGTGCTTGCATTATTACAGTATCATACCTTTTTGTGTGTTAATTTTTGTATGATTTTTACGTTATTTGGTTTCCACCCTAGATTGCTTACCATGCGTTGTGCTTGGTTTCTATATGTCTAAGTCTTCGCTACCCAACATTGGATTCGTCGATGGCACTAGTTATAGTACTCAGAACCTAGCTTATGCTTCTTGGGCAATTTATGCACCTACAAATGAACTTACCAGTATTCACGGTGTTTGCCTCGGTCGTGCAACTAATAATATTGAAAAGTATAGCATAGTCATCGAATTGTTGATCGATGTTATCTCACTTGGGATTCATCACCTGGTTATACGACTTGATTCACATCTAGTAGTGCTACAGTTAAGTAATGTCTATGCTATCTGAATTCCTACTTTGTTATGGGTATATCTACGAATTCGCCTCTTGGAACGTTATTTTGATTATATTGAGTATCAGCACATTCCTAGATGTCTAAATACATTAACTGATGCATTATCTAATTATGTGTTAGACAGACATCTGAGACATTTATAAATCCAATCACACATCACATGTATTATACAAAACAAAATAAGTCGATACAAGCCTCATATATATATATATATATCCTGAGTGGGCCTAATGGTTAAGAACATGTGTTTCCTCTTAAGAGGTTATATGTTCAAATCCAGAGGGGGGTAGGGTATGTATACCTTCGTAGACTTTACCAGTCAAATCGTTGGGTGAAAGGGGTTCCCTTGTCCCACAAACAAGGGGGTCTCATACACCAATTTGGTGTGCTAGCTTGGCCATGACCTTTAAAATAGATTATTATTATTATTATTGTAACGATAAAAGTTTGTTACAAAAAGATTGATTTTTCGTCCAAAGACCAAAATGTCAAAATACAAAGCTCATGGCTTCTACAAAATCGCATCATGGATGCTGCTCACAATAACACACTACATCTCATGCTACCTTATGGAGAAATCACCTCAATGAAGCAAACATGCCTACGGTGTGGCGTTGGTAACAGCTCAGGATCTCGCCAATCGAGATATCTAGGATGCCTGTAGTTAGACCCTCGAGATTCTTCTCGATTTCTTCATATTCATCCGCATCCCATCCTGCCAATACCATTGCTTCCCCTCGCCTTTGGATGGGGGATGTACCTGGAGGCCGATATGGCCCTACATTTTCATGGTAAAAATGTTGTTATTAGTCTTTAGATCAAAAACATAAAAAACATTTAATATTTTAAAAAGTTACAAAAACATTATAAAAGGAAAATGTTTTTCTTACCTAGGTCCCCCTACTAAGAACCCTCTAGTAGCACCAAGTCAGGGTCATTACAGAAATCCAACACGACGTAGGAATAATCATCAATCATAAATATTTGAGGTTCTAGCCAATCAAAGAAGGTAACATTGTATTTAATAATGGGACTCGCTTCGTGCTGGGACATGAGATCACACCAACATTGCATCCATGGATCTCGTGGCACTGGTATATTCCAATCTACCTGTAGGCGTAGGTGAGAGAATATTTCTAGGAAGAAAGATACCAAGATGGACCCATACCCAAATTGTTTTAGCTCCCCGTTCTTGCTCTTGGTCAGCTGCCTTTTCATACTATGGAAAATACCATCACACCAGTTGAATACACGAGGTTCAGTGCATTCAATGGCATACTATAAATAAATTTGTAGAGCCATGTGTGGATATGCACTCCCCGCTATTCGTGCAATAGTAAAGAGGATGGTTCTGAGGGTCAGATCACAAACCCCTCACTACTGCATTTGGGTCAAATTCCAATGGTGCGTTTGACGCAATTGCCACTTTCTATTGTCGGAAGACCGACAAACCTCAGACCCCCTCAAACGTCGTTTCACATGACGTTGTTTTTTTGATGACCTAGTTTTCGTTTGTATTGCGACGTTTCAAACGTGGCAAGAGAGACGTTGCAAACGTGGTAAGACCGACATTTCAAACGTGTCAAAACCGATGTTTCAAATGTGGCAAGAGAGACATTGCAAACATGGAAAGATCGACGTTTCAAACGTGGCAAGAGAGACGTTGCAAACGTGGCAAGACTGACGTTTCAAACGTGGCAAGTGAGACATTGCAAATGTGGCAAGTGAGATGTTTCAGACGTGGCAAGAGAGACGCTTCAAAGGTGGAAAGACCGATGTTTCAAACGTGGCAAGTGAGACGTTTCAAACATATGAAACGTGGCAATAGAGACATATAGAATGTGGCAAGACCGACGTCTTGAAGGTGGCAAGTTCTCGTCTAGAACGTGGGAAGAGAGACATTAAGAGGTATCATCTCCGATGTGTTTGCTATGGGAGCGACACTCCAAAATGTCGCAATAGCGACCTTCTTGTAGGTATTTAAAAAAAAAATACAATATCAGTACTAAGAGGGACAAGTACATTGACCTTTGCTAAGATACTAGCCATATCAATATTTAAATCTATATCGTCGGTCTATATTTAAGAAACTCAGATTTTTTTATTAACAATTTATCCTCTTAGTTTATGTATCCATTAGATACAGTGTTCTTAACACTTTCATATCTCTGTAGCCACTAGGTGGCATTGGTTCTTTTATTTCAATCTTAAATAATGACCTAAGATTTTTTTGCTAATATTTAGATAATACTATAACAATTTATTGTAATTCCATGGTTGCTGGTGTGCAGAGATGTTTTTTGGGGTCTATAATTTACGAGTCAGAGAGAGAATAGTCTCTATTAGATACATCTGATGTTGGTCACCTACTTTAGTGTGGGCGAGAGAATAATCACAACATCACAGATGAAAGATAACATGAAGTAGAAAAATATTTCAATATACAAGGAGACATGCTTTTCCCTCCATTGAAAAGAACCATTT
>JZKD02S1408190.1:311273-341652 GCA_000966675.3 Picea glauca | reverse complement strand
TATACATATATATATATGGAAACCCCTCTCCTCCTAGTGGCACAACATTTAATAGATCTCGATAGCCATCATGGGTTAGGGTTTTTTATTTCGTTAACCCTTAATTAATGATAAGGTTTTGGACCTTCTAGAATGTTCTTGAAATTATCACTTGACTAGTCCCACATGTGTGAGTAATGGAGGTTGATGTGGCATCCACTCAGTACCATGGTGGTCAACAAGGTAGGTCAACTTCCAAGAGGCATAACTTCCACATATGAGCTCTGATTGAGGTGTTTTGTCACACCGATGGAAATCTCTTAGTGTGTAAAACAATGTCTAGGGGATGTGATATACTATTGCAAAGGTTTGACCCCAAAGAGTGTCGTTTGATGCCTCAAATTGGCTCTAGAAGGTTATGAACCCCAAATCTCCAAACTGGGACCTATAGCTAAAATAGGCCCTACAAGCCAATTCCTATGATTTTTCCACTCAACAAGTACTAGGATAGATGAAAAAATATATAATTATCCATTCAAGATCCTTTTTTATGTTAAGGCTTCAAAATATGCCCTTGATACTTGGAGGTGGGATCATCTCAAAGAAAGTGAATGGTCATTAAGAAAAGTTTTTCATGTTGATGGTTATCATTGTAATTGAAGGATAATGAAATAGGTGAATCCTTGAGTTATTTTCATTCATATTAGTATGATAAAATAAAATGAATCCATGCAATTGAGTTGAGTTGTTTTTCATCCAAACATTCTATGGAATAAGAATATGAGTAGAAACTACCAGTAGAATTTAACATTATAGTCAACATCTGAGCCTTGGAATCATTTGCACGAATTGAAGTAGGTTGTAATTTTCTCAGGAATCCATGTTGGTGAAATAAAAAATCTATAATCCTACTATTGATAGATTAGATGATACCAAATAACAAGTTTGAACATACTTGAGGAGACTTATATTGTAAAAACCCATAGTGAATGTCGAAGCAATGTAAAAGCATTATTGTGAAGCCTACATAGAAGCAAAGTAACAACAATGGTGAATCCTCATAAAGAACATAATGGAGAAGATCCAAAAGTCAGGTTTACTTGATTGGAGCAATGAATTTATATACAAACATAGATGGTACTACTCGTAACAAAGAGTAAGGAAGAAACTCTATTTAATTAGTGCTTATTAGGAAAGGAGAATAATTGGAAGTACAAAGAAGTTTGTGATACTATTTTTAGGAGAAGGAAAGAAACAAGGAGAATGAATTTGTAAGGACCTATCCTTTAATGGAATCAAGAAAACATACCACGTTATCCTCTCTGTGGTCATTTATTGACACATATAGACTCGACATAATTTTGATGGCTAGAAGAGTCTATTTTGGAGTGCCTTGGCCCATTGATGAGATGCACCATAAACATGATGGATTCCCTTTCTCATATACTGAGTGCACTACAGACTGTGTTAGATTGAATTATTTGGTTAGACCAAGAGAATCTTGGAAGGGAAATTGGCAAGGAACGCAAAGAGGGTTGTCATGGGAAACCTCATCCACAAACATGCATTATGCATGATGGAAAAAGTAGCATAGAGAACTTGACTAGATTTTATATAATTGGGTAATTGGTATACATGAGAACCTAAGGAGTTGGGTGTTTCACACTTGGTAATTGCAATGAATGGTAGAATTTACTTCAGGCACAAGAATCCATGGAGTGCAATCCTACGACACACTCGTTGGACACACATACATTGAGAACACATTTGTTGGGCACACATTCATTGGATGAACTTGTTGGGTGCACTCTTTGAAGGTACACTTGGGCACACCCTTTCCAGGTGCACTTCGATGCATGAAACTTTGTGTGCAACACCATTAGACATTGGATAGTTGGTAGACAATTTGTGAAGGGGGTAGTGGCACGGTCGAGCATAGTTGAAGTTGGATATGTGGGCACTTGGGTGCACTTAATATTGGATGGAATTGTACTATTCATAATTAGTATGCAAGTGCAAGGAAACTCTTGTATAAATAGTGGACACCTCAAAGGTGCCAAGGAATCAACCATTCATCATCATTCACACTAGTGTAAAGGAGATATGCAATTGCGTTAATTTCTAGGTTGGCACATTAGGGAAAATGTACTAGTTGAGTGAGAAGAAGAAGAAGAAGAAAAGACCAATAGTAGGTAGGTCTATTGCTTCTGGGGTTAGATTTTAAAAGTTTGTTGGCTAGTAGGTAGAAATACAATATTGTCTTAGACTCATTTTACATCTATAATAGGGTTTCAAGCATAAGACTGTAACTCCCTTGTTGTATATATGTAAAATTATGCATATAATAAAGTTAAGTCATCTACCTTGGATGTCTCCTATACACATGCATTGTAGTCTCTTTACTTGGATGAATTTTATGTTCCTTGCAATGTATTATGTTGGTTAAGTATTTAATAATTGGATAAGTATGAGTGTTTTTGGTATGTTTTAAGTGCCATGGTTGGACATGTGCCTATTATTGAATGAACATGGTTGAGTAGGACTTAGTTGAATTTGACATATTTCACCTTAAGGTGAAGTTATAGGTAGACCTTGAATGAAGAGGAATAGTTTGGTTGTAGTAGGTGAAGGCTATCCAAGCCATTGCGATTGAGTCAAGGTAGTGCCACACGATCTTAGGTGCTGAAAAAAATGTGGGAGAAACTAAAGTTTGCAAAGAAAAAGTCAAATAGACTATAAGTTTATGACAATAGTGAATTGGAGATGAAGGAATCCTTAGAAGGATGTAGTGGTAAACAATGCTATAAACTACAATAAATAATTGATTCCTACAAGGAGGTGTTTCAATAACCTCAGGGGATGCCACCCAAGCAACATGTTTAACATGATATTCATTCATTGTTGAAGATTCCACTGCCAAACATTAGGTTGTATAGGAAATCCATCATAGAAGTAAATGAAGTGAAGAAGCAGTTGCAACGATTGTTGGAGCATTGAGTTATTAAGACTGGTACATCACCGCAGGGTTCACCTATCATCATGGTTTCAAGGAAGGATGGAATATAGATAATGTCCATTAACTACCATGCCCAAAATAAAATGACCATCAAGAATAGATATCCTTTGCCAATGATTGATGACTTGTTGAATTAGTTGTAGCAAGCTAAGTTCTCCACCAAGATGGAACTTAAATCTCGTTAGTATAAAGTAAGACTAAAAGAAAAATACATATCGGAGACAACATTCCAGATGATGCAAGGTTTGTACGAGTGTTTAGAAATTCCTTTTGGTTTATGTAATGCACCTACACATTTCATGTGGTTGATGGATGATGTGCTACATCCTTTTACTGATTAATTTGTAATAGTATACTTGGATGACATACCGATATTCAACAATAGTTGGAAATAGCACATATCACATGTGATGTAGGTACTAGAAACACTAAATAAAAATTAACTGATTGAAAATATAAAGAAATGTGAGTTTGGGAAAAATTCATTGATCTATATCAAACAAATAATTAGTGGAGTCTCGGGTGGATTCAAAAAAGTTTGCATCTATCAAAAAATGGTCTATTCCCATCAGTTTGATAGAGGTCAGTGGTTTCATGGGAGAAGATCAATACTTGAAGAAATTCATAGAAAACGTTTTAGTAGTATCAACACCATTACATGCCATGGCCTCCAAGGGAAAGATTTTTCATTGGGGAAAGCCACAACAACAAGTATTTGAAGAGATAAAGACAAAGATCAATAATTATCTGGTCTTATCCATGCCTAATTTAAAACAACCATTTGAATTGGAAATATATTCAAGTGGATATGCAATAAGGGTAGTTCTTAATCAAGGAGGTAAAGTCCTAATGTGTTACCATTTAGGTTTTTTTCATGGAGAACTATTGGACCACCCCATGTATGGTAAATAGATCTTTTATATTGTGTAAGTGGTGAATAAGTGGAATAATTACCTCCTGAGAAAAGAGACCATCATACACATTGATCATAAACCCAGTCAATGATTGCAAACTCAAAGTAAAATGCAACAGGTGCAAATGGTTGGGATTGTTGCAACAATTCCACCTATTTATAAAGTAAAAGAAAGGAGATACAAATAAGTTGGTGGAAATGCTTTCATGACCCCAACTAAACATGATTGCAAAACTTGATGTGATAATGCAACTTGATCCTTATGAGGGAGATGAATATTTCATAGGCATATGCTAGCATGTAAAGAAGATAATACTCACTGCCATGCAAGGAAATGAATATCACCTCTAGAATAAAATTCCATACAATATGGATAAGTTGTGTATACAATAAGAAAGAAGGATTCAATTGATGAGAGAAGCCCACACTTCTAGGATAGCTAGGCATTTTGGCATGATGAACATAGTGAACAACTTGCAAAGGTATGTGTACTATTCAAATATGCAAAAGAAAGTGACGGGAATTGTCAAGGGTTGTGTTCTTTGCAGTACTAGCAAGCCAAGAAACAAGAAGCGTGGGTTATATATGTGTGAATACTAGTAGAAAGAAAACCTTCAGAGAAAATCTCCATGGACTTTGTTGCAGGTTTTCCCATGTCCCAAAGAGTCCATGATTACTTTTTTTTCATGGTAGACCACTTCAAAAAAATGTTTGTACTCATTTTGTGCAAGAAGGCTATCATTGGATGAGAAGTAGCTAAATTTTTTTTATTCATGTTTGGGTACATTTTGGATTGTCAAATTCCATCATATTTGATTGAGATTGTAGGTTTTTAGAAAAAAAATAATAGTTCTTTTGGAAAGGATGGATGCAAAATTGATTTATTCCACTGCATTTCATCCCCAAGTTGATGGGAAAACAAAATTTGTCACCTATATTTTGGTACAATTGTTGAGAGGGTACAACAGTAAGCATCCAAAGACATGGGATGAAAAGTTGTACATTCATCACTCACAAAATCACTTTTTTAGACTTGCTTCAACTATTTACCCACTTCATTGTTTAACAAGGTGTATGGATAGAAAAATGGTGAAGTAGAGATGTAAGGATACAAGAATAATACAAGCATATTTTTGTAAAGGATTCAACAGACACATTTGAAGGTATAGGAGGAAATTTCGAGAAGCCAATAACATTATAAATCCAGACATGACTAACATAAAGAAGATTGTACGTTCCATGTTGAAGACAAGGTGTGGCTTTACCTCCATAAAGAGTTCTTGTAAGGAGCAACAAAGAATTTCAAGCCCCTCAAATATAGACCTTTTGACATCATTGAGTATGTTAACGAGAAAACCTTCAGATGGAGACTTCCTCCTTATATGAAAATCACTTCAATGGTGAATGTTGAGTATATGAGGTTGTTTGAGCTCTCCATGTTGGATGGAGAAGAGGACCATCATGTTCTCCCCACTATTGAATACTTTGTAAGACATACTCTTAATGAGTTGAAGGAGGATAACAGTTCTGTAACAAAAGGAATTGGTAACTCACAAAGGATGGTGAGAGATCTTGTATATTGGCCTCAAAAGGAAGACTCTAAGGAAGGAAAAATGTTACGAGAGGAATTGAGTTGAAAGCTAGTTTCCTCACCTATCCTTGGAATATTTTGGGGACAAAAATCCTCCCAATGGAGAGGTGTTATCCAAATTGGACCTATGAAATAACATGATTAGATATTGGCTTAGGTTATTAGGAGGATAGAGAATCAAATTTTGTGACTATGGAAAAGGTAGGAGACATGGTTGATGGCTTGAAGGGCCACATGCCATTCCAAGGGATGTCCACAAGTTCATTTAACATTTTACTCCTAATGCAAGCATGGGAAGAATAAAAAGAGAATAAAAAAGATAATTGAAAAGAAAAGAGATAAGAAAAACAAAAATATATTTAAAAAGTGTATATAACATTATAACCATACTCCAAACTGATAATTAAGGAGAGAAAAATAAGAAGACTAGTGTTGGACTTGGGGAATTTGAGGATTTGGGGATGCATGGCCTTCTAGCTAACCCCCAATAGAGACATTGTCCTATATATCAATGCACCACAAAATATTATGAGTTATTTGGATGAGATTGAGAGGAATTTCTACCAAAATTTCCATGTGAAAACCTGTCTGTCTTTTAGGTGTTGAGAACCTATCCATCTATTGTTTTTAAAATGGGAAAAAATACAGACATGCATGGGAAAAAAGACATACATAAAAGGCATGCATTTCCTTGTTCAAACGAATTTTAGTTTTGAAGTCAATATCTACCTCTATTCGTAATAAGAAAGTATCTTTCTGTGACTATATCTGCAGTGGCTTTCTAGGAGACATAAGAAGGCTTTATATGACGCACTTGAAAAGCTGAAAGCAGGTAGGTTTGTTGTACTGGTTTATTTAGATATTGAGATAGGCTTGTTTGATGTTAATTTTAACTGGATTTTTTGGGTTGAAAGATTCATTTTGATATTAATTTTGAATTTATTGAGTATTTAGATTAGCATAAAAGATCTCAGTGTAGTTTTATGGGTATTAATGATTGAATGATAATACTGTTCATTGATAAAAACAGTTAAACATTAAACATTATACTTATTAGACAAAATTACTTCAGATTGCTCGTTCAATACTTTATATGATTATTATTATTATTATTATTATGTAATCAAATGAAATATTGTTATTATTATTTTAAATATATTATATTGGGTTTACATATGTGTGGATTAATGAAATGGAATCAATGTGACAATCTCTAATACATATCACTTCTCTCTCAAATTAACACGTAATTACTTAGTTATATTGTAAATAGTTTTGAACAGTTTTCTAAATTGAATCTCAAAGTAGAAATTTTGAGTTTCAAAAGTAGAGTTTCATATTGAGACATGGTTATAGAAAGTCTATATTTTAGCATCTCTCAGAATTTCCGAATGAAATTTCATCTCATCACATCGGCCGACATAATCCATCTGACATTGGCATTTCTGGCTTGCAGAACTGATGCTTATGGGATTCATTTCATTTCTACTGACAGTTGGAAAGAAACCCATTTCTAAGATTTGTATACCGAAAGGAATAGCTTATAGTATGCTTGTCCGAAGGATGAATCAATGCCTCCTGGTGACGATCATTGTTCCAAACAGGTAAACATCAAACTCTATCCTAGTCATATTGTTCACAATGTATTCAATTTTTTCGATGGAATTAGGGATTACTGGATCGTGTTAGTCCATTTAATATAAATTCAAGATATTTATGATAGTTGGGTTTCAATTGATAATTCAAGATATTTATGATAGTTGGGTTTCAATTGATAATTCAAGATATTTATGATAGTTGGGTTTCAATTGATATTTATGATAGTTCGGTTTCAATTCAAGGATAAGTATCCTCTTATCTCCCTAACCAGCATGAACCAGCTCCACTACTTCATCTTTACATTGGCAACTCTCCATGAGTTATACAGTGTCATAACAATCTCCCTAGCAAGTGCAACGGGAGATAAATGATCTCTCCAATATCATTCAGTATAAGTCTTTTTGTAGTCTTTGCTCGAATATCTTCATGCATTTGGATCATCTTTAACTGAAATTCACAGGCCAATTTCATGTCTAGATGAGGCGTTGGAAAGCATGGGAAAAGGAGATAGTAACATTGCATTATCAGTTTTCACATGGTGAGTTCTTTTCATTCTTCTTCCCTAAATGGCTTCGTCTTGCAGTCTATTAGGATGAAAAGTGACGAATTAAACTAGGTTACAAATATGACCATTTCAACGGGGAGATCAAACATTAAAAGGGCACACCGAGAATCTTTAGGATTGGATAATGTTTTCAGGAGTGTTAGAAAGGTTGTTTCTAAGTACAACCAACTAAGTGCTTGATGTTTGGTGTTAAATATAATGTAACCTCAACAGTCTGACTCTACACTGCTAGCTATCCTAGCCAGCTGTACTTTCTATTCTTGATTTGCTTGAGCCTATTTAGCTCAGCTATTTCCCATTGCATTGTAATCTCTTCAGAACTTCTTCCCGTTGTACTTTTCTTCTTACATTGTAATATACTATTTTCTATTCTATTCTTTCTCTCTGCATTTCTTGCTTCACAATTTATCATGGTATCGGAGCTTCAGCCGTAAGCCTCTTCACACAGTCTAGAGAGAAACCCGATCCTCACAGCGTAGAGCTTCACAAATCTTGAAAACACGTGACACAATCTCTTTCACAAGCTTTGGAGAGCCGTTCGTCATACTCTCGAAAGATCCTCGCAGGAAACTTCCACGAGGAAGCAGACCGTCTTACATTCAAAAGATTAACGTAGGAAGATTGCAGAGGTTGCAGAGCGTACTACGCTTGAAAGAACGAGGAAGCAGAGACCGAGAAAGAAGAAACTTTAAAGATTCTTGCACATTTTTCAAGAATCGTCAAAATTGATGAAGAAGAGCTGCAGAATGGAAGAATGTTTAAAGAACTCGAAGAATTCGTTCAAAATCGTTAAATATTGTTGCAGAAGGCAGCATCGTTTAAAGTTTTTCGAAATTCGCTCAAATCGTTAAAGATTGTAGCAGAGGATAGAGAAGATTCACAAATTTTTTCTTCTGCGGGAGAAAATTCCACCAAATGCAGCAAAGATCGCGTCAAACATGCAAGGAATAGCCATTGCGGCCATAAGATTCATCCTGTGAATGGATCGAGAGCAGGAAACCAGTTCAGAAGGGATGAGGAGAGCACAGAAAAGGGAAAAGAGTTTCAGTTGTAAGATCTAGTGCAAAGGACCGACAACCGTTGGATCAGCAAGAAGGTGCACGAGGTTTAGTCCTCCGGAGCACACAGGAGGAATTTTTGACTTGTGAAGTCCCGACATCATCTGGACCGTCCATCAAGAGACACATGGCGAGATCGTGACATTTCGCTGATTCGCAAGGTGTAAAGGTCAGAAGACTATCGTGAGCATTCATGAATTGCGAAATCACGAGTCATTATGGACCATTGGATCAAGAAAGATCGTGAGCCGTCGATCTTATCCCATCGCAAAATACGGAATCGGGAGTTGGATGAGCGAAGGAGACTGCTCTCCAAAACTCTGATACGTGAAATCTCGACATCAAGAATCGCGAAATCCTGAGAGGATTGTGATCCGTCCATCTCAGAGGACAGGTGGCAGCAGATCCAAGTGCTGTCAAATCGGCATATCGGAGTTCGTGGTTTTGAAAGACCGTCGCAACAAAAGTTCTAAACTCGCAAAATCACGATTCACAAAATAGCGATAAGATCACAACCGTCCATTTGTTCGGACACATGGCAGACATCGAGGAAACCGTCGATGTTTTGGCAACCGGGGTTTTCAAGTTGACAGAAACTTTGGAGTCGCAAGTTACGAAATCGCGAAACGACAAGGATCGTCCATCTTGAGGGGACGCATGGAGTAAATCCAAGGACTCAGGAAAATTCCCGAAAAGGAAAGGGGCATCGGCACATCGAGATTCGGTAAATCGCGAATCCTGAGGACAAGAAACATGAGCATTTCGGAACTGCGAAGTCCGAAATCCCGACAGGAGGAAAGCTCCGTTTTGGGGCCCAACTGACATCATCTCATCAAAATGAGGGATCGAGAATCTCCACGGTGAAACCCCCAAAGTAGACTTGAGTCGTCCATCTATTGGGACGCGTGGTGGAGATCGAAGAAATCGGGAAAGTCCCGAAAGGAAAGTGCCATCGGCAAATCGGAGATCGGGGAATTGAGGAGTCAGAATAGCTCGTCATCAGGGTTCACGAAGTCCCGATTCACGATATCCCGATAATATCTAGACCGTCAGATCACAGCAAGATCTGGACCATTGAATAGTCCAAAGGCAAATTTCGCGTTTCGGCAAATTGAAAGGCAAAAAAGGGGAAAATCCCGTAGCGCTTTAACATTAAGGCACGTGGTCACATTGCACGGTGACTAAGGCCAAACTCAAGGTCAATAAGCTCTTTTCGGCGATCGACAAATAGACGTTTCGGTGATCGGAGGTAAAAACAAAATTTGCCTCTATTTTTTTTCTGCAAAATTTAAAAAAATAAAAAACTAAAAAAAATAAAATAAAATATGGTGTCATCTAGCAATTTAGGACCAACTCAGGGTCCGATTCTTCTGGGAAATAATTACAAGTTTTGGTCTCTTCAAATGAGGTCGTTCTTGCAAGCACAAGAGTGTTGGGAACTAGTGGATCTTGGATATGTGGAACCAGGTCCAACAGCCCTTTCTGCCATGACAAATCCGCAAAGAATTACTCAGGCAACATTGAGGAACAAAGAAAATAGAGCCAAATTTTGGATTCAAAATTCTGTGGATGACTCGATTTTCTCAAAAATCACAGGCGCTGGTACTTCAAAATAGGCCTGGGACATCCTTAAATATTCCTATCAAGGAAATGGCAGAGTCAAAACAGTCAAACTGCAGACCCCGAGGACACAATTCGAGACTCTAAGGATGACAGAGTCTGAAAATGTGGATCAGTTCACGACCCGATTAATGGGAATAGTGAACCAGATTAGACTGACTAGTGAAACCATCACTGATCAACGCATTGTTGAGAAAATTCTCAGAAGTTTACTCAAGAAATTTGAAATGGTTGTAACTGCAATCCTTGAATCCAAGGATCTGCTATGCTTTTCAACAGATGAACTAATTGGTTCTCTGGTGAAACATGAGACCAGACTGCATCTCACAGATGAGTCAATCTCCAATGCCTTCAAAACTCAATTCTCCTTTAACAAAGGGAGAGGCAGAGGCAGAAGCAGAGGTCATCAAGGAAGAGGGAGCAATCAAAGTAACCCTCACTCCAGTGGAGGTAACAGACAAAAATATCCGAATCAAAATTTTCAAGGTCAAAGACAACAACAACAAAATCAACATCAGAGTTTTCAGCCTCAAAGAGGCAGAGGGAGAAGATCAAATGAGAAAACAAGCATACACTGCTATTACTACAAATAGTATGGGCACTATGAATCTGAATGTAGGAAGAAGTAAGAAGATCAACTCTCAAGCATAACACATGTGTCAAATCACACGGGAGAAACCTCAGGAGGTATGTTTCTCTCATGCCACAAGACTGAAGAACAACCTAAAGATCTCTGGTTGCTGGACAATGGATGCAGGAATCACATGACAGGTAACAAAGATTTACTTTCATGCATTGATTCTTCAATCTCATCTGATATTACGCTTGGAAATGATTACTTAGTCAAAGTACAAGGAAAAGGAATTGCTCCTATTCTTACTAAACATAATGTAAAGAAGGACATAAACAATGTCTACCATGTTCCAGATCTGAAACATAATTTGCTAAGTGTAGGACAACTAATTGAAAAAGGCTATAAGGTACTTTTTGAGGGAGCATATTGCAAAATATATGAAAAATACCCCAGCAGAAAATTAATTTATGAAATCCATATGACTCCAAATAGGATGTTTCCCCTTACCCTCAGAACTGCAAATCTGAGTCAACCATATGCACAGAGTGCATCTACCTTGAATGAAACTATGGTTTGGCATACAAGATTTGGACATCTACCATTTCAGAGTCTAAGTCTTCTTCAGAAAAACTCCATGGTCAAAGGTCTACTTATATTTAAAGAGCATATTCCCCCATGTGAGTCTTGCATACTTGGAAGACATAAGAGAACTAGTTTTCCACAGTCATCAAATCAAGCCAAACAACATCTTGAACTTGTTCACACTGACCTATGTGGACCAATGCAAACAGAGTCAATAGGTGGTAGTTTTTACTTTCTAATGTTTATTGATGATTTCAACAGAAAAATATGGATCTATTTTCTCAGACACAAGTCTCAAACTTTTGCAAAATTCAAAGAATTCAAGCTGAAGTTGAAAAACAGAGTGGGAAATATATCAAAGCACTTAGATCAGATGGAGGAGGAGAATACAACTCCAGAGAATTTGCAAATTTCTGCAAATCACAAGGCATTATCATGCAAACAACAACCAAATATACTCCACAATAGAATGGAGTGGCTGAAAGGAAAAATCAGACAATAATGAATATGGCAAGAACACTTCTCAAAGAGAAAAGTCTGTCAAATAGGTTTTGGGATGAAGCAGTAGCATGCTCAGTTTATCTCTTGAATAGATCACCAACCACAAGTCTAAAGATGAAAGTTCCCCAAGAAGCATGGAGTGGGACAAAGCTCAATGTAGCACATCTAAGGACATTTGGATGCATAGCATATGCTCACATACCTTCCGAATTAAGGAAGAAATTGGATGACAGAAGTGAGAAATGTATTTTCACTGGATATAGTGAAACATCTAAAGCTTACAGGCTTTACAATCTAATCACCAAGAAATTAATTCTCAGTAGAGATGTAAAATTTCTGGAAAATCAATTCTGGAATAATTTAGAAAATCAGCAAATGGACAGTCTAAATCCATTGTTGCCAAGTTCTAAAAATGCAAAAAATTCAGGATAACAAGTACCTCAAACTATTCTTCCAAGATTGCAGGTACAAAGACAACCTGAACACTCACAAGATAACTCAACTTCCAACAGAGAATCATTCTCTGAACCACAAAATCAGAGAAATCGAAGTTTGAGAGAAATCCATCAGCAGTTGGATGACTTTGAACAACACATCCTTTTTTCTTTAATGTCATTTCAACCTACATCTTTTAAGGAAGCAGCTAAGGAGCCACATTGGGTTCAAGCCATGAACCAAGAAATTGACTCCATTGAGAAGAACAAGACATGGGATCTTGTTGATTTGCAAACTCACAAGAAGAGTATTGGTGTCAAGTGGGTTTACAAAACTAAACTCAATGAAAAAGGGCAGATTGAAAAGCACAAGGAAAGACTTGTTTCCAAAGGATTCTCACAACAACCAGGTACTGATTATGGTGAAACTTTTGCTCTAGTAGCAAGATTAGACACTGTAAGGACTCTATTGGCAATAGCAGCACAACACAAATGACAAGTATACCAAATGGATGTCAAGTCAGCATTCTTGAATGGTTTCTTAGAGGAAGAAGTTTATGTAGATCAGCCACCTGGATTTGAAGTCCACGAACAACCAACCAAAGTATATCGGTTGAAGAAATCCTTGTATGGCTTAAAGCAAGCTCCAAGAGCTTGGTACAGTAGAATTGACATTTATCTGATCAAAAGTGGTTTCAGCAGAAGTCAAAATGAGCCAACTCTTTACACCAAAACTGATCAACACGGTAAAATTTTGATTGTATGTTTATATGTTGATGACATGATCTATACAGGAAATCTTGAGTTAACAAATTTTAAACATGCCATGCAATCTGAGTTTGAGATGACAGATCTTGGCATAATGAAATATTTTTTAGGGATTGAGGTTCATCAATCAGCCAAAGGCATTTTTGTCTGTCAGTAAAAGTATGCAATAGACATCCTCAAAAGATTTTGCATGGAAGAAAGCAATCTAGCGGAAACCCCCATACGATTAGGCACAAAATTGAGCAAGAAAGATGGAGGTCCTATAGTGGACTCTACTTTGTACAAAAGTTTAGTAGGCAGTTTGTTGTATCTTACAGCAACTAGGCCTGACATCATGTATGCAACTAGCCTTGTTTCCAGATTCATGGAATCACCCAAAGATTCTCACTGGAAAATGGCAAAACGAATTTTGAGATATGTAGCAAGAACACTAAATTTTGGCTTATGGTACACTAAATCTGATAGTAATCAACTTTCTGGTTACACAGACAGTGATTTTGCAAGCAGCCTAGATGACAGGAAAAGCACATCAGGACATGTTTTTCAACTGGGCACGAACCTAATCTCATGGGCATCAAAGAAGCAGCCAATTGTTTCAATATCTTCTGCAGAGGCAGAGTATGTCTCTGCTACCTCAGCTTCTTGTCAAGCTGTATGACTGAGAAGAATATTGAAAGATATGTCACATACAGAAAATGATCCAACTCCTATATTCTGTGACAATACTTCAACAATTACTTTATCTAAAAATCATGTGTTTCACAAGAAGAGCAAACACATTGACACTCGTTTTCATTTCATGCACGAGCTAGTCAATAATGGTGATATTGAACTACAATTCTGTGGTTCTCGAGATCAACTTGCTGATATCTTTACAAAGCCACTAGGAAAGTGAGTTTTTGATTTTCAGAGACAACACTTAGGCATAATTAGTGTTGATGATTGTAACGGTTGAGTTTAAGAGGGAGTGTTAAATATAATGTAACCTCAACAGTCTGACTATACACTGCCAGCTGTCCTGGCCAGCTGTACTTTCTATTCTTGATTTGCTTGAGCCTATTTAGCTCAGCTATTTCCCATTGCATTGTAATCTCTTTATAACTTCTTCTCATTGTACTTTTCTTCTTACATTCTAATATACTGTTTTCTATTCTATTCTTTCTCTCTGCATTTCTTTCTTCACAATTTATCATTTGGTTCATGCAGATCCTTCAAGGTTCAGATTAACCCAACAAATTTCATTTGTAAGGCGTCATATGACTTTATGGAGAAGAACACCCATTCTTAAATGGGTGGTAAGTAATTCATACTCACAATTTTTCTAGGGATATATCTAAGTTGAATCCCTTTTTCATGTAATAGAAATATTCATTTCCTGTTTAGCATTTAACACTACGTAGATGTACAGGTTTGCTTCTTCAGACAATTCTTTCAGTCAATAAGGAAAGTTGATTACCTAACCTTGCGCCATGGATTCATCTTGGTTATGTCTCCATAAATTCAAATCTCCCGTTTCCATTTCTTGGTTATGTAAACAACCATTTCATTCACTTGATTTATCTGATTTGTCTTGCAAATTTTCTTTCTTGGTACTGTATAGGCTCATTTCTCTACAAATAACAAGTTTAATTTTCATAAATATATAAAGAGGTCGTTGGATGACGACTTCAAGAGGGTTATTGGAATCAGGTCGTAAAATTTCTCTGATCCTAAAAACTTTGGTCCCCATCAATAATAATGGATTTTCCTCGTGTAACCGTTCTCAATTCTCCTTTCGTTTTGTTTCCATTGAAAACCTCGCCTTGCTTTTTACCTAAGACACCAGTTATTGCATTATCTGCAGTGTTCCCCTGTCGGCCTTTGCTATGGTCTTTTTGCTTATCAGTGTGCATAGTAAGTCTTCACTACTCCATGTCTTACTCCAAAGTTTTGTTTTATTTCCGATGCTATCTATTCTGATGTTCTCTCTTTGATTGACTGTATTTCGGGGTGAGCTGTAAGTAACCAAAAATATTTATAATAGGATAGAGAATTATGGATGATTTAAGTTAATTATCTTGGAAGGTTGTCCAGTATCGACGTCTGCGTGCTTATTGCCATTACATCACTTAATTGTGCAGATAGTTTTGATAGTTGAAATGAAGCAACTTATAATATTAGAGATGGCCTTAGAAATTCAAGGGAGACATGCTGTAGTTAAAGGAATTCCAGTAGTGCAGCTAACCGATAAGTTGTTTTGGTTCGGTCGCCCTCAACTTATTATATTCTTGATCCATTTCACTTTGTTCCAGGTATCAAAATATTTGCATTGTAAAATTGTACTTTCTGAACTTTTTATACTGTATATTATATGCATGACAATAACGATAACAATGGCTTGATGGTTACTGCAGAATGCTTTTCTGCTTGCTTTCTTCTTGTGGACATGGGTAAGCACTATGTTAGTAATTAGAATAAATGATAGTATTTAGAATCATTGGATTTACACTGCTCACACGAGCAACACTTTGATTGCAGTGGCAGTTTGGCTTAAAATTCTGTTTCCACGAGAGGTTTTATATGATTAGAATACGAATAATCATTGGGTAAGTATGTAGATGAATGTAAAAGAACATTGCAATCAAACAGTTTATCTTTCTAATTGTCATCTCGTTTTATTAATTTTATCAATTGCTTTGGCATAGTATTCCCTATGTTGAGGGAATACTGTATTGGGTAATAGTGTTTTGAGTTTAACAAGGATTATATTGGGTTTATTGTGTTTATGTCCAGGGTGGTTGTGCAGTTATATGTAGCTATGTCACGCTTCCACTTTGTGCGCTTGTGACACAGGTAAATCTTTGATTCTTCTTTTAAAATAAAATCAGATTTGGGCATCTTTTACCTTTAAAATAAAATCAACTTTGGGGATTTTAAAAGAGATTAAACTTTTCGAAACAGGTTGAACTATCTTAGTACAGAATTGGAAACAATGAGCAATTTTCAATCTCACTATATTCCCATTGCTTAATTCCTACAGAAAATATATGTAATTAAGCCGCATACACTGTTCATGGTTAAATTTCATAGCTAGAGTACGTATGTCCGTGGGGAAAAACAAAAGCCTGCGAGGTCGTTTAATAACTGGCATTTATATTGTTCTGTTTCAAGTGGTTTCGGAATTCGGTAATCTATTTATTTCTGAAATTGCATATTTTTGTGGTTTAAATGGTTATAGGAATTGATTCAGAAATCCGATTTTACTTTCAAATTGCAATTTGTAATGTACTGGATTGCAATTTATGGTTGGAAGTTCACCGATAAATTCGCCCTTATCCCACGCCCTAGCCCAGTGGAAAAATCAGATGGAATGACTGCCCTTATGCCACGCCCAAACGTCCTTTGAAAAATATATGTTATCACCCAAACGTCCTTTGAAATTTGAAATATAAATATATAAGACATATAAGACATATATATATATATATATATATAAGACATATAAGATATAAATATAAATATAAATATAAATATAAATATAAATATAAATATATATAAAAGGATGATGATGATGATTAAAGTCCACTAAGACTAAATTGGTCTATCGGTCTATGGGACCTTAAGAGGCTAAGTGATTACTTTGGATTCTTTAGAATTTTGTTTCTGTCCTTGAAAAACATTAAGAGAAGCTTTCCAAGATCACCATAGTTTTGTTGAGTTAAGAGGTTAGGAAGGTTGGTAGTTTGACAAATATTTTGAAAATGAGATCTAATGTGGGTATAGGTTGGAAAATCTAAGAGAAAGTGTTTTTCATCTTCAACCTTCTTAGTGCCACAAATGTGACACACTCTTTCATCCCATGACGTTCTAGGAATTGACCAACACCTAGTTTCACTATGGAGCTCATGAGAATTTGTTCTTATCTTAGCAATGCTTATTTTTTTTCTTTGCACTCGTCAAAACAATAGATAATTATGATCTTCTAGATTAGGGTTGATTATATCCTTATAATACCTTACCTTTCTTTTTTTCCTCTAACTCTTTATCACACCACATTTTCTCCTTAAATTTTGATTTGATGATATTTTTAATAGTATCTTTATTCTACAACATGGTGTCTTCCATGATTCCCCAATAGTTTATCCAAGACTAGGAATATTTATGCCATCGTCGCTTGAGTCGATGGTGGTTACGACTCCATTTTGAAGCAATTTTAGTAAGCCTATTGTCTTCCATGGTATTTAACTTGTTATTATACAATAGGTATCTATTCATAGCCATGCTCTCAATGGGGGAGACACTTGTTTCTAAGAGGAGGATGGGATATGATGTATTTCCTTTAATTTTGAGATTATATGTTATAAAATTCTTTTCTATTTTCTCTATCTTTCTCCAGGATTCACGAGAGATACTATAGACCCAAATTGCACATTCATAAAGAATAACAGGTGTAATGAGAGTCTGAAAGAGGAGTTTCTTCTTATCCCAAATCCAAAGATTGGATCAATTACAATTGTTTTCAAGCCCATAATAAGCTTTCCATCCCCCAATAATCATTTTCTCAATGCTATAATTCCAGTTGAGCTTGTGTTTAATATCAATTCCAAGATATTTGTATGAAGTAACTTCCTCCAAGTTGTTTTTTTCATACATGAAGGTATTATAAGTGTTTTTATTGAATTTAATAATCATGACCTTAGTCTTATCAATATTAATAGTCATACCCATATTGGAGAAAAAATCCTTGAGGATTCTTAGTTAGTTTTCAAGATCATGGGACCTCATTGCCATAAGAATGATATCATCATCATAAAGAAGAATATTGATTACTATATGAGTGAGAGTAGGGCCGACACAACCTACTTTTTCGAAACAATTTTCTAACTTGTCAATGTATATGCGAAAAAGGATAAGGCACACAAGATGACCTTGTTTGACTTTAATATTGCAGTTAATGTCTTTCGACCAGCCCTCAATGTTTTTAAACTTAGCACTAACATTCTCATAGATCCTTATTACAACAGCCCTCAACTCATGAGGTACTTTATCTCTTCTAACCTATTCCAAAGGCTTTTCCTAGGAACCATGTCAAAAGCTATTCTAAAGTCAACAAAACAACAAAAAAAATTGCTTTTAGTATTTCAAAACTCCTATGCAAAGATCCTAAAGGTAACAAGATAGTCCACAATTGAATGATATCTCTTAAACCCTGCCCGAGCTTTATCTCTTTTACCATGCCTTTCTAGCCAAATGCTAATCTTCTTTTCCAAAAGAATTCCATAAATCTTGGCTAAAATCGGGCTAATCATAATGGTCCTATAATTAGAGGGAATGTTTCTATCCCCATTTTTAAAAATAGGAACAATGAGGCTTTGTGTCCAGGGTTTAGGGAAGCCTTCTTGACTGCTAAATTGAAGAGCTTGTGTATGTGAGAGATAAGAATAGGCCCTCCAATTTTAAAATTTTTAGTTTGGTAGCCTTGAATGTCCTTAACTTTCTCATTTGCAAGCCGCTTAACCCTCAACTCTATGCCATCTAAATAAAAAACTACATCCTCTCTAGGGACAATAGGAATGGATACGAGTAAATTTAACCCACAAAACTAAGAAAACATCATTATTGACATGAAAATTTTAAAATTTTTGATATATGATGGTTAAATAAGCCAAAAGAGAATAAATACCTGTCAAATTTAACCTGGGATCAAAATCATGACAAAAAAATTTACTTGTATATATTCTATGGTTCTGATGCATGAGAATCACAACAAATATGTGATCATGCACATGCATGTGAATGTTTTTGGTCATTCATTCCAAGAGCATCTTCTATTTTTTTGGGATGATGATACCCAGAATGTCTTTTTCTCTCATCCATATCAACATCGCCCGACAAGTCATGGGGGAATAAGAGTGGAATGCCAGATCAACGTAAGGTATTGTCCAAAACTTCCATTTATGAATTGGGAAGTAAAGCCACAACAACAATGGGAGGACCAATAATCAGAATCACGTGGACCAATAATCATGATTATTGGAGAAGTAGATTACTATAGGTGCATAGAGTCATTATTATTCGGTTCCTAAGGGAAGGCAATGCTAGACTATAGCATTCAATTGCATAAAGTCATTATTTTTCCTCCTCAAAGTGAGCCATGTATTATAGTATTCAATTGGGCATTGATTTCATATTAGTGTTGACTTCATATTAGTTTGGCAGTTGACTATATAACAAACTCAAAATTTTATTTTTTATAAAATAAAAAAAACGTTTGTTAGTAATCTCATTGCATTCTTAGTAATTTCATTAGATTGGATAATAGATTTGATTTCTTAACTATTCCCAATGTTTTTTTTTGTTCTTCCTAATGTTTTATATTTGGTTTCCTGGATTAATCCCTCATATACAATGATATTGAATTATATTTTTCTTTCTAATATTTTATCTTATATTGAATTACATTTTTCATTCTTCCTAATGTTTTATCTTTGATTTCTTTGTTTATTCCCTCATATACAATGATATTGAATCACATTTTTTTTCTTCCTAATGTTTTATCTTTGATTTCTTGGATTAATCATTTTGTAACATCCCGCTCTTGTGCGCACTGAGCGAACTTATCCTTGATGACACTTGCTTGTAAGTGATATAGATTATTATACTATATATCGTTAATGATTACCTAGTTCGAGAAGACCCATGATGCCATGAGGGAAGACTGAGATAGTCGCTCATGATGATTCTAATGGGCGCGCAATAAGGAAGTGGCCTTATTCCTTAGAGGCCCTTAGTCTCCCATAAGAACACCTGGCAAAGTATTGACTCTAAGGGTTTCTGATTTCTACCAAGTCAGTCAAGAGGCGAGTGGCACCCTTAGAGCATGTAGTGCATCCTGAAGGGCATGTCGCACAAGGAAAACTGAAAGAGGCGAGTGGCACCCTTGGAGCATGTAGTGCGTCCTGAAGGGAACGCCGCGCAAGGAAAACAGAAAGAGGCAAGTGACACCCTTGGAGAACGTAGTGTGTCCTGAAGGGCACGTTGTGATTTTAAATTGTAAGTGAATAAACCTAGTCGACCCTAAAATGAATGATGTGATAAGTAAGAATTAAAAACAATTTTTCCATAATGAAAATGTCACCCAACCTAGAGAAATTAAAACCTAGGTCTAAGTAGAACATGTGGTCAAAAATTGATAATAAATAAACATGTAACAAGAAGGGGGTAAGAAATTCAAATTAATTTATTTAAGTCAAATTATCATGAACAATTAAAATTTTAAAAAGGGAAATGGTTGTTTTTATCTATTTTTGCTAATTTAATTTAGATAAAAAGAAAAGAAGGTAAATGGTTGTTTCATCTACACTTGCTAAATTAAATTTTAGTTAAATAAGGAAAAGGGTAATTGGTTGTTTTATCTACACTTCCTAAATTTTAATTTTAGTTAAAAAGGAAAAAGATGGAAAGTTAAAAGAAATAGGAAACTTAAGGGAAAAGGGGAAACCTAAAAAGCGGGGGGGGGGAGGTAAAGAAAAGGATGAATGACTAACTTAGTAAGGAACCTTGCCATTGGAACTTTCTAAATATGAACTCAACAAGGAATTAAGTAAGGCGTAAGTCATTTAAGAAGTGTAAGGGAATTTTGGGACACCTAGGAGTGTTTCTAGGAATGCTTTTAGGTGGGTGAGGGAAACATGAATAATTAATTAATTAATTAAATTAATTTTCTAGTGCAACTAGGGGATTCGACGACATGTGTACGGGCGAGGTTTTTCCTAATTAAAATGAATGAAAAAGGAATTTAATGAGAAATTGAGAAACTAATTACTTAAAAACTCTGTAAAAATGATGGAAGAGGAGGAATATGATCTCATCTTTATGCGTAACATTACGTTGCTGAATTTTTGTCTTGACTGAAATTCTCTTATGGGAGTTGGGATACCCAGCTTGGGTAACGAGTAGTAGCACCTTGCAAGGTGAGTTGGGTGCTAGCAGTTCTGTGGTATTGTGTGTGTGGTCCCTTTACGGCTCGGGGGGCTCAGGTGGAAGAAGAGTACCCCTAGCATTGGCTGGGAGGTACCGGTGAGGTAACATCAGTCAACAAGTAGGAGTTGGATGGAGTGCGTGTGGGACAGAAACTACAGAGCATTCACCTTTGGAAAAGATATGCCCGTTTAAGTTGTTACTTGCAGTAAAAAATAATTTTCACATGTTATTTCTCTATTTTCGGTTGAATATTTCATTGCCATGAGTTGTCTTGCACCTGCCTTCCTACTGTATTTGTAATCCCCTTGATTGTTGTTTTCTGAATTGATTTCCCTTGGCGAACCCAACTTTTGATCGCAATGACTTCCCTATGTGGGTTTTATTGATTATTATGAAGAGATTGTGTTTTTATCTTCCTTCCCTTATCCCTTATTCATCATTCTGTGCCTGAGAAGTCGGCCATGAGCCAAATCAACGGTCGTCACTTTGGTGTTTAAAGACCTATAGATTCAAATGCCCTTCTTTTTTGTGCATGGATTATGAGTGAAGGATAAATTTTTCCCAACTGTCTATCCCTTACGTATCTCCACGTTTTATTGATTCATGGTTGAATGATTTGTTTTTGTGCCTTCTTGTGAATGAGTACCTCTGCGTTGTGATTTCTTAAACTATGAAAACCTTTGTGTTTCCTTGATTGATTACCTCTTCTTTTCCTTGTATGATCAACTCTGTGTTTCTTTGGAATGTTTAAACTCTGCGTTGAATGTTCAACCTAGAATGATTAATCTTGAAGGATTAACCTCTGAAGAATCCATTTATCCCAAATCATTTATCCCAAACTGTTTTTACCAAATTGCTTATGCTAGAACATCTCCATGTTTTATGATTGTGTTACAGGGAATTTGTTTTCCATGATTGTCATTACAACGATTTTATTATCCATGATTGTATTACAACAATTTGTTATCCAGGATTGTTAATACAATGATTTGGTTATCCATGGTTGTGTTACCGCGATTTGTTATCCATGATTGTGTTACAACGATTTTGTTATCCATGTTGTTATTACAACAGTTTTTATTGGCGATAACACAACAATATTTATTGTATTACCCAACGCCTCGATTGGTATAATATCTACATTTTTTTTTTATGTTATGCCTGCGTTCCCTAGTAAGTTATCTGTGTTTTTCTTTAAATGATATACCACTGCGAATTTACCCTTATCACTGCAATATCACTATGAATTTGATACTTGTGATATCACTTTATTCAACGATTCCATGGCACATTACACATCAATACATTTACCCATGAATTTCATTGTTGATACCTGATTTTTCAATGAACCCCTCTGTGTTTTTGTGTATTTATTTCCCCTAGCAAGTAGCGTTTTTATTCCCTATGTTTTTTGGTAGCGATATTGTTGTTAGCATATTATTCCTACGTTTTTAATGTTGTGGATAGCGTAAAGCCATGCACAACAACATTACTATTGTATAGAGATATCATCGTTGACGTAGAATTATGTATGGACAATAATCTTGAATGTTTATGGACAACGTTGTATACCATAAATGACAAAAATGTCATTTATTAGTTCTTCTATATAATATACTTGATAGACAATGTTATAATCTAAACAAATTTGTATATTTATGGTCAACACTTTATATGTAATGTGGACTGCGATTTGAATTTTTATGGACATCGATGTATACTTTAAATGACAATAGTTTCATTTATTAGTTGTACTATATAATTTACTTGATAGACAACATTATAATCTAAACATATTTGAATATTTATGGTCAACGATTTATATGTAATGTGGACTATGATGTGAATGTTTATGGACAACGATGTATACATTAAATGACTACAATGCCATTTATTAGTTCTGTTATGTAATATACTTGATAGATAGCGTTATAATCTAAACAACATTATCATTGTGCTGGGTTAGACAAAAATTACCTCAACGTTGGGAAGACAATGATTTCAATCTAATAGATTAAGGACAGTGATATATTTAAAGACAACGATAGATCAAAAAGGGAAACAAATTATTATATATTCAATAATTAATGGACAATGCATTAGTATAATTTCCGTTGAATTATTGGACAATGATTTCATTCAATTTTTATATAACGTTATCATGTGATAAATAGACAGATATATCATGTGATGAATAGACAGAGATATCATGTGTTAAGGGACAACAATTTCATGCATTGAATGGAAAGGGATATCCTTCATTTTAGACAACGCTATCATGTTTTAATAGTCAGTGACATCATGTGAACTAAGATTTTCATGCATTTATTAGAATTCTATTAAACAATGTGGGTAATTGTAGACAACATTTTTTGATAATGTTTTAGTCAACGATTTTGGTATTATTTAGATAGGGATTTTTTTTTAAATATCACATCAATATAGTTGATTGACAAATCATAGCATTCACATTTGTTCATAGATTCTACCCCTATCACAACGATATATTGGATTGATAAGTCACATCAAATACAAATGTTTCGATATATTGTTAGGTGAATAATCTGTTGTTTCAGTTGCACTAAAACAATTATATTCGATGTATAGTTTCAGTTTTACAAGATAGTGAAATCAATTTTAAAGGATAGTGATATATACTTATCTGTTATTGGGATTTGGAAAATAGTTGCAACAAACTTTTGTTTTAATAATAATTTTTTTTAATGCATACAGATTGATGTATGGTCGCAATAGAATTTGTTGCACTAGGAATTCAATGTGTTGTATAAATGTTATCATCGTCAATTTCCCTTTCCTCTTGTTGAATTTTATTTGGGTGATTGGGTTTTTCGTCATGTGGTTGACAGTTAATTCGGTCTCCTAGCACGTTGATTTTTACTTGGGTTATTGTTCTAGATGTGTTTGTTGCCTTAGGGTTACCGTCACGCCTAACACCTTGTGACGACATGATTCCTGATGAGGGGATCATTGCACGCCCTTAGGGATATAGGCGAATGATAACCTGGTCGGAGTCTGTGCTTTCCGATGTGGGCGTTTGTTCATTGTAATGGTTGTTGGTACTTGGTTTTGTAACTCCTTAAGGCGCTGGGTTGCACGATGTACAGGATTATGTTCCTGGTCATTGAATCCATTGTGTCGAGATTGTTGATGTTGTCCTTTATCTTGTAGGTGTTCTCTAGCTTGTGTCGGGCGGGTATTCATTTCTATCTATCTTTTGATTATCGCATGTTTCATCCAGTTGCATGATGTGCTAGTGTGTTGAGTTGTAGTTGTTTGTTTCCTGATCTGTGTGTGTGGTGTTTGTCATCAAGTTGTATTATTTAACTATTGTTGTTGTTGTCATCCTCATTTAAAAAGAAAAAGAAACAAATTCCTTTGCGTCACGTAACATGTAGTCATAATGATGGAGGCATTACATATGGTATCAGAGTGGTTTCAACACTGTGACTGTGGATTGCCAAGATTTCCACTGCAGTAAACCCTTGTGTATTAACCTAGCGCTAATTAAAAACTTTAACGTGTCCATGCGGTGATCTAGATTAGAGGATTCCACAGAGATTCATGGCATGGTGTCGTTGAAGGAGGTGTGACACCTCCAAAGGTGCTCACACCCTTAGAGTCTATCCCCCAAGGGGAAGAACAATTCCTTGGGCTAGATTCAATAGTTGTAAGGGATGAGGATGGTCTGACAAGGTCCTTCTAGATATTGTCAAAGGCCTTGATTCACCATCTGTGCTGAGATGAGGCCAGGGTTCCTGTACTCATGAGGGTCCACAATGTGCCCAACCAGTACCTTTAGTATTCACCACGAATTCGAGAAGGTCAATTTTCATTGGTTCTTGGGTGCCCCAGATAGTGCAGCCTCTGATGCATGGTTGGATATTTTGGTGAGGTGCCTACACTTCATGACTATACCCCCAACATGAAGGTTCTCATGGTGGTATTTCAACTGAAGGGGAGCACTCTTATATGATGGAAGACACTCCTACTACAATTGAACATGGCCATCGAAGACGTGTCATGGGAACTGTTCGGGGAACAGTTCTAGGAGTGGTATATTTCTAATACATTTGTTGAGCATCATCTCAATGAGTTCAAAACCTTGTGAGAGGGAAACCATATGGTGCTCCAGTACGAGGCCCATTTTTTAAGCTGCTTCGGTATGCTCCGCACCTTTTACCGAGAAACTTAAGGGCAACAAGTTTGTTTTGGCCTCAATGTTAGGATCCAGCTTCTACTTTGGGTACCAAGAGTACTGGACTGAAGAAAGGGTGTTGGATATGTGGGGAAAAAAATTACCAACGCGACTAACCAGTGGAGAGGACTAGAGCATCTGGATCAGCCAGACCCACTACCATGGGAGATTTGGGCAAGGCCCATCCGATTCATGCAGTGGTGAATAACCGCGAGGAAGAGCACCAACCGACTGTGCTCGAGATGTCAGGTTCCATCGTTGACCAGATCCTTAGTACTTTGATAGATCCTGGTGTTACCGATAATTTCATTTCTGGTTCAGCGCTAAAAAGGATTAATCTTAAGGCAGTTGAACAAGATGAGTTTAGCTTTGTAGAAATGGCTTCTAGAGCCAAACATAATGTTGGTGGGAAGGTTATGGGTTGTAGCCTTAACCTAGGAGAGTTTTTCACCAGGGCCAACATGTACATCACGATCTTAGTATCTTATGACATTGTGATCGGTATGGACTGGTTCGAATTGCATGAGGCGATACTCAACTGTAAGACGAAATGGTTGACTTTTGTCAATGAGGAGGGGCATAGACATATGATTGTAGGTCGAAACCAGAGTGTTTTCCTGAGGTTCATCTCTTCCTTGCATCTACGAAAGAGCATGCACAAGGGATGTAATCTTTATGCGATCCTTGCGTTAAACGAGAAGGGAGTAGCGGAAGGTCTAGAACACCTTCCGGTGGTGAGAGATTTTGAAAACATTTTCCCTGAGAAGTTACCTAGATGTTGTCGGAGAGGGAGTTGGAATTTACCATAGACCTAAAACCGGGGACTAAACTGATAGAAAGAATTCCTTATCGGATGTCGACCCCGGAATTACAGGAGTTGAGAATGAAACTGAAGGAGTTGTTGGACCTGGGTCTTATACATCCAAGTGTGTCACCATGGTGTGTGCCGATTATCTTCATACGAAAGAAGGATGGGTCATGGAGACTATGCATTGACTATCGTCAATTGAACAAAGCAACGATCAAGAATCAATATCAATTGCCAAGGATTGATGATTTGTTTGATCAGATAAAGGGTGCGGCGATGTTTTCAAGGATCGACTTGATATCATGGTATCACCAGTTATGGATCAAGGAGGATGACGTCCCTAAGACCACCTTTAAGACAAGGTTTGGACATTCCAAGTTTATTGTTTTTCCTTTTGGACTAACAAATGCCCCTCGGGTATTTATGAGTTTGATGAACGGGGTGTTCCACAACTACTTGTACAAGTTCGTCCAAGTATTCATTGACGACATTTTGATTTACTCTCAGACATTGGAGGAGCATGATGAACACCTGCACTTGGTACTATAGTGTTTGCGAGAGAACAAATTGTATGGGAAATTGTCTAAATGCTCGTTTTATCAATCGAAGATTCCCTACCTAAGGCATGTCATCTTTAGCGAAGGTATTGTCATGGATCCAACAAAGGTCGAGGCTATTATGGAATTTCCTGTGCTGACGAATGCCCCAGAAGTGCGTAGCTTCATGGTTTTAGTGGGATACTATCGATGGTTCGTCAAAGGTTTCTCAAAGATAGCAAATCCGATTACGAAATTGCAGAAGAAGAACAAGACGTTTGTTTGGACCGAGAAATGTGCGGAGGCATTTTGGAGGCTCAAGGTTTTGCTGACAATGAAACCGATACTAAAGGTCCCTGACATGGACATGGACTTCTTGGTATGCACTAACACATACAAGGAAGGCTTATGCAGAGTCTTGATGGAAGACGATCGAGTGATTGCTTCCATCTTGAGGATGTTGAGAAGGCATGAGCAGAACTATGCAACACACAATTTGGAGTTGTTAGCCATTGTTAATGCCTTGAGAGTTTGGAGACACTACCTTATTGGATGGAAATTCGAACTGAAAACAGACCACTGTGGACTACAACACATATTTATGCAAAGCAAATTGAACGCGCGGCAACGACGTTGGTCGGAATTTCTCAGTGAGTACAATTTCGAGATTACCTACATAAAGGGAACAATGAAGAGAGTGGATGTTACATTGATTCAGAGACCGCGCATAGTTTTGGTGATGCCTCTTCAAACGCATCTACGTGAAAATATTCTAACTTTACAATGCGACGATGACTGGTGCAAAGAGGTCAAGGGTTTTATCAGACATAACACAATGATGGTATCAAGATTTGAATGATTTACGTTGGACAATGATGGATTATTGAGATTTAAAAATCAAATTTACTCATCACCCAACGACAGGTTGAGAAGTTTGATCGTACACGAGGCTCACAAAGGAGTGTGCATGGCTCACCTAGGAGTCACGAAGATGAGGGAAGACTGTAAACCCTTATTCTTTTGGAAAGGAATGAAGGAAAACATAGTCAACTACGTCGCAAGATGTCTAGAATGTCAGCAGGTGAAGGATGAACATAGACATCCATCAGGATTACTACATCCACACGCTATTCCAGAATCAAAATGGGAGGTCATTTCAATGGATTTCATTGTTGTATTTCCACTGACGACAAGGAGACACGAATCGATTTTTGTGTTAGTCGACACTCTAACAAAGAGTTCTCATTTTATTCTTGTGCATATGACATATGAGGAAATTGACATAGCTAGAATTTTCATCAGCGATATTGTGATGTTGCATGGCGTGCCTAAGAGGATTATATTCGATTGAGGATCAATGTTTACTGGACGATTTTGGACTAGTTTCTGAGAGGCCTTGGGAACCCAACTTAACTTTAGTACCATGAATCACCTAGAGATAGATAGGCAGACCAAACAAAAAAACCAAATCTTGGAGGACATGTTGAGCATGTATGTGATGGAACAACATAAGCGTTGGGAATAATTCTTGCCACTGGTAGAATTCGCATATAACCACAGTTATCAAATCACCATTAGGATGGTGCCTTTCGAGTTTCCTTATGGGGGCGACTGTGTCAGACACCTTTGAGATGGGATTGGCTTGAGGATAGGGTATTGGTGGGACTGAAGTGATCCAATTAATGGAAGATCAATGCAAACAATAAGACAAAGTATCGAGGAAGCGCATGATCGGTAGAATATTTATGTCAATGCACATCGTTTCGATCATAGTTATGATGTTGGCGATCGAGTATTATTGTGGGTGAACCCACATAAGAGTTTGATCAAGTTTGGAAAGGGTGATAAACTATCTTTTAGGTTTGTGATATCCTGCGAGATTGTGGAAAAGAGAGGGCCATGGCTTATTGACTAGCCTTTCCTGATCCTTGAGGTGTATGCACGATGTCTTTCGCATATTTGTTTGAGATATTATGTTACTGATCCTACACATGTTTGTCTTGAGTACCTTTCAGGTATCGGATGAGAGTGCGCTCACAACAGAGCTGATTCATATTCTGGACCATCACATTTGAAAACTATGGTGTCGAACAATAGATCAGGTCAAGGTCTAGTGGGACAACTATAGTCCGCACTCGATGACCTGGGAGGATGCATATGATATGCGCCAACAGTTTCCATTTTTTTTTGATAGATAGACTTATGATACTGCGACACACTTTATTTTGGCATTTATATATAGTGAAACTTTGGTACGAAGTTTAAACCAAGAGGGGGTGTATGTAACATCCCACTCTTGCATGCACTCAGTGAACTTATCCTTGAGGACACTTGCTTGCAAGTGATCTGGATTATTATACTATCGGTCATTCGATTATGATTATGAGACATTATGGATTGATGATACATTATTTTGTTATATTCACATAGATAGGCGATATTGATTGGGTTCTCCTAAGTGTTCAGGACTTTGGACATTGAGGATGTAGAGGCATCGATGAAACCCCTTGGACTCTAGATCGAGTTAGGGAGAGGACTCTTGGGTTTGAATTTTATTGATGTGACACATGTACAAATGATTAGATGTTATGATGATTGATTATTGTTACTGACATGATTCATTGATGGATGCAGGCTAACGATATCTTGTCAACCAGACTCACATGTGGAGTAGAGGGGTTACATAGGACAACTAGAGACTTGAGGGAGAGGTGTGGACAAGAGCCCTGCCACAACCTACTAGCACTCTCGTCATGGCTCGAACTGTAGGTTAACAATTACCTAGTTTGAGAAGACCCACCATGTCATGAGGGTAGACTGCGACAGTCACTCATGATGATTCTAAGGGGAACACAATAAGGCAGGGGCCTTATTCCTTAGAGGCCCTTAGTCTCCCACAATATCACATGGAAGAGTATTGAATCCAGGGGTTTTTTATTTCTACCAATTTAGTCAAGAGGCAAGTGGCACCCTTGGAGGACGTAGTGCATCCCAAAGGGCATGTCGTACAAGGAAAACAAAAAGAGGGGAGTGTCACCCTTGGATCACGTAGTGTGTCCTCAAGGGATCGTCACACAAGGAAAATGGAAAGAGGCGAGTGACACCCTTGGAGCATGTAGTGCGTCCTGAAGGGCACATCGTGCAAGGAAAATGGAAAGAGGCATGCGGCACCCTTGGATCACCTAGTGCATCCTGAAGGGCATGTCAGGATTTTTATTAGTAAGTGAATAAACCTAGTCGGCCCTAAAATGAATGATGTGATAAGTAAGAATTAAAAACAATTTTTCCCTAGTGAAAATGTCGCCCAGCCTAGAGAAATTAAAACCTAGGTCTAAGTATAACATGTGGTCAAAACTTAATAGTAAATAAACATGTAAGAAGAAGGGGGTAAGAAATTCAAATTAATTTATTTAAGTCAAATTGTCATGAAGAATTAAAATTTTAAAAAGGGAAATGGTTGTTTTCATCTATTTTATCTATTTTAATTTAGTTAAAAACAAAATAGGGTAAATGGTTGTTTCATATACACTTTCTAAATTAAATTTTAGTTAATGAAGAAAAAGGGTAATTGGTTGTTTTATCTACACTTGATAAATTTGATTTTTAGTTAAAAAAGAAAAAGAGGGAAACTTAAAAGAAATAAGAAACTTAAGGAAA
>JZKD02S1408190.1:269415-311248 GCA_000966675.3 Picea glauca | reverse complement strand
GGGGGGGGGAGGAGCATTTTTAGGAATTCTTTTAGGTGGGTGAAGGAAATAAGAATAATTAATTAATTAATAAAATTAATTTTCTAGTGCAACTAGGGGATCCGGTGACATGTGTACGGGGGAGGTTTTTCCTAATTAAAATTAATGAAAAAGGAATTTAACGCGAAATTGGGAAACTAATTACTTAAAAAATCTATAAAAAGGATGAAGGAGGAGGAGTACGATCTCATATTTATGCGTAACGTTACGCTGTTGAATTTTTGTCTTGACTGAACTTCTTTTGTGGGAGTTGAGATACCCAGCTCGGGTAACGATTGGTAGCTCGACCTTGAGAGGCGAGCTCGGTGCTAGCAGTTCTCTTGTATTGTGTGTGTGGCCCCTTTGCGGCTTGGGGGGCTCAGGGGGAAGAAGAGTACCCCTATCGTTGGTTGGGAGGTACCAGTGAGGTCACATCGGTTGGCAAGCAAGAGATGGATGGAGCACATGTGGGACAAAAACTACGGAGCATTCACGTTTGGCAAAGGTACATCATTTTAAGTTGTTACTTTCGATAAAACTTAATTTACACATGTTATTTCTCTGTGCTCGGTTGAATATTTCATTTCCATGAGATGTCTTGCACCTGCTTTCCTACGGTATTTGTAATCCCCTTGCTTGTTGTTTTCTGATTTGATTTCCCTTGGCGAACCCAACTTTTGATCACAATGACTTCTTTGTGTGGGTTTTATTGATTATTTTGAAGAGATTGTGTTTTTATCTTCTGTCCCTTATCCCTTAGTCATCAGTTTGTGCCTAAGAAGTCAGCCAAGAGCCGAATCAACAGTCTTTACTTCATTGTTTAAGGACCTATAGATTCAAATGCCCTACTTTTTTCTGCATGGATGACGAGTGAAGGATAAATTTTGCCCATCTGTCTATCCCTTAGTTATATGTGCATTTGATTGATTCATGGTTGAATGATTTTTCTTTGTGCCTTCTTGTGAACAAGTATCTCTGCGTTGTGATTGATTAAACTCTGAAAACCTTTGTGTTTCCTTGAAATATTATCCCTACATTCCCTTGATTGATTACCTCTTCTTTTCCTTGTATGATCAACTCTACGTTTCTTTGGAATTTTTGAACTCTGTGTTGAATGTTTAACCTTGAATGACTAATATTGAAGGATTAACCTATGAAGAATCCATTTTTCCCAAATTGTTTTTCCCAATCCATTTTTTACCAAATTGTTTATGCCAAAGCATCTTAGCATGTTATGATTGTGTTACAACGAATTTGTTATCCATTATTTTCATTACAATGATTTTTTTATCCATGATTGTGCTACAAGGATTTGTTATCCATGATTGTTAATACAACGATTTGGTTGTCCATGGTTGTGCTACCACGATTTGTTATCCATGATTGTGTTACAATGATTTTTTTATCCATGTTGTTATTAGAGCGATTTTTATTGGCAATAACACAACAATATTTAGTGTATTATGGAGCACCTTGATTGGTATAATATATGTGTTTGTTTTATGCTATGTCTGTGTTCCTTGGTAAGTTATCTTCATTTTTCTTTAAACGATATATCATTGCGAATTTACCCTTATCACTACAGTATCACTGTGAATTTGATACCTGCGATATCACTTTACAAAGTGATTTCATGGCACATTACACAACAATACATTTACCTACGAATATCATTATTGATACCTAATTTTACAATGAACCCATCTGTGTTTTTGTGTATTTATTTCCCCCAATGAATAATGTTTTTATTCCTTGCATTTTTGGGTAGCGATATTGTTGTTAGCATATTATTCCTACATTTTTAATGTTGTTGATAGAGGATAGCCATGCACAACAACATTACTATTGTACAAAGATATCATCATTGAATTAGAATTATGTATGGACAATAATCTTTATTTTTTATGGACAACGATGTATACCTTAAACAACAACAATGTAATTTATTAGTTTTGCTATATAATATACTTGATAGACAACATTATAATCTAAACAGATTTGAATATTTATGGTCAATGCTTTATATGTAATGTGGACTGTGATTTGAATGTTTATGGACAAAGATGTATACTTTAAACGAAAACAATGTCATTTATTAGTTCTGCTATATAATATACTTGATAGACAACGTTATAATCTAAACATATTTGAATATTTATGGTCAATGATTTATATGTAATGTGGACTATGATTTGAATGTTTATGGAAAACGATGTATAGTTTAAATGACAACAATGCCATTTATTAGTTCTTCTATATAATATACTTGATAGACAACGTTATAATCTAAACAACATTATCATTATGTTGGGTTAGACAACAATTACCTTGGCGTTGGGAAAACAATGATATCAATGCCTTAGATTAAGGACAACGTTATATTTAAAGACAACAATGGATTAAAAGGGAAAAAAAATATTGTATATTCAATAATTAATGGACAATGAATTAATATAATTTCCCTTGAATTATTGGACAATGATATCATTCAATTTTTATACAACATTCTCATGTGATGAATAGACAAAGATATCATGTGTTAAGGGACAATGATTTAATTCATTGAATGGACAGGGATATCCATCATTTTAGACAATGCTACCATGTTTTAATAGTCATCGACATCATGTGAACTCAACTTTTCATGTATTTATTAGACTGCTATTAAATAGCATGGGTAATTGTAGACAACAATTTTTGGTGATGTTTTAGTTAGCATTTTTGGTTTTATTTAGACCGAGATTTTTGTAAAATATCATAGTGATATAGTTGATTGACAAATCATAGCATTCACATTTATTCATAGCTTTTACCCCTATCACAGCGATATATTGTATTGATAAGTCACAACAAATACAAATGTTTCGATATACTGTTAGGTGAATAATCTCTTGTTTCAGTTGAACTAAAACAATTATGTTCGATGTATAGTTTCAGTTTTACAAGATAGTGAAATCAGGTTTAAAGGATAGTGATATATACTTATCTGTTATTGGGATTTGGAAAATAGTTGCAACGAACTTTTGTTTTAATAATAATTGTTTTTAATTCGTACAGATTGATGTATGGTCGCAATAGAATTTGTTGCACCATGAATTTAATGTGTTGTATAAATGTTCTCGTTTTCAGTTTCCCTTGCATCTGGTTGAATTATCATTTGGGTAATTGGGTTTTTCTTCATGTGGTTGACAGTTAATTCAATACCCTAGCGTGTTGATTTTGTCTTGGGTTATTGGTCTAGATGTGTTTGTTGTGCCAAGGTTACCGTAACGCCTAACACCATTTGACAGCCTGATTCCTGATGAGGGGATCATTGTGCGCCCTGAGGTATAGAGGCGAATGATAACCTGGTTGTGGTACTTGGTTTTGTAACGCCTTAGGACATCATAAGAGGATTCATGACATCAATTAGATTACTGGTTTGAACGCTTCCTTTGATGAGATTGATCATTTCAAAATGTGAAGCATAAACATTAAAATTTAAACTAGTCAAAGAATGGATATGCAATTTAGAATATCTGATCTCCATAAGAATGAGTGCATTGTATTTTTTAACAATAAATCATGTAAAATTGTCTTGAAACATGTCATTTTTCCATGCAAGTGATGAAAGTGAAAGAGCATCATATCCGACTTCATAAATGTCATGTTTGGAATTAATTTCACCAAATTTTGGCATATCGAAAAGATTTGATTGTGATCGCAAAGAGTAAGATATTGTGGGTAAAATATGAAGTCCACCAGAATATAAGAAGAGATCGGGATATAAAGAGTAAAAGGAATAAAAAATGAGCACATGAAAAGAACCTCTTGAGCTATGATATTTATCAATGGTATTCTCAAGACATTCCTCTTTACTTTCCTCAACATAATATGATCATCTAAATTTTCCTCTTGTATGATAGATAGTTCAAAACTTTCATGACAGACATCTAATATTTCCTTTGGATAAGGTATGATTTGTGGATCAAGGTTTAAGGTTTCTTCTTCAATTTGAATATTTACATCTCTAATAATTTTCATAGGAATGTTAGAATGCTTAAGATCATTTTCATCACCTAAGTGTTCTTCAATAACTGAATTTAAGTACTGATTAGAGAAAGAGTTAGAAGAATATGGAAATTCACCTTAACCCAACATCAAATCTTCTTCCACGATGGTCAAGGACTGAATATACAATGCTTCAGAGGAAAAACCAATTTGATTGTCAGTAAGAACCTTTTCAATAGATTCTATCTCCCTTGCTTGTTCAAAATTTTCGGATGGATTCCTCTCATCCTGTGAACAAAATTCTTCTCGCAATTGAGTCAGATGGATTCCTCTCATCTCATGAACAAAATTATTCTCACAATTGAGTGATAGTATTTGTGACCAGTTCATCATTCACAATTGAATATGACTATATGAAAGGGATGCAAGCATCATAGAGGAGATTTTTTATTAAGGTTGGTTGTCATTGATGTCAACCCTTGAAGAAAGCCCTGTAGTACAAAGGTTTGGTTAATGGACCCAAGATTGTTTGATGTAAATACAAATCATTATTGTCTTTTCATGGTTGATAATAATTAAATATGGATGAACTCCAAAGTGGTCCTCTTATGGTGAAATCCCTCATGGGAATACGCTTTGCGGAGTAAGAGAACCCATGATTAATTGTGGAATAATGAGATGAAGGATGGTGAATTTGTTAGGGAAACTATCTTGGATGTATATTGCTTTTCATTCCATTTCGAGTGGTATGTGGAACGCCATATAACTCCTCACAGTTAGAGAGTTATGACCATGTGAAGTTGGAGAACCCGGGTTTGGGTAATGGACCCAAGTTTATTTGATGGATAATGGTATAATTTTTTATATATTTGAAGGTAATAATATTATATATAGATAGTACATTTCATTCCATTTCTGGTGGTATCTAGAAATCCACATAACTTCTCACGATTTGAGAGTTATGGCCTTACGAAGTTGGAGGACCCTCATATGTCATCTAGAAGCCCCAAAAGGTCAAAGTAGTCAAAGTGGTTTAAAAGATTTTATAATGTAAATAATAAAGTGAAGTGATGCGTGTACTATAATTCAAAGTGAATAAAATATAAAGTGTTTAAATAATAAATTTAATGGAGAAACTAAAAGTGGGTTAACCCTAAAATAAGGAAAGTGGGTAAAGTGACCTAGAAGATGTTTTTAAGGAAGCTACTTCGAGAGTATAAATAAGAGGAAAAGCTCTCTCATTTAAGAAACACTTGAGAATATTGAATATCTATAGTTTTTTGAGGTATCCAAAGGATATCTAAGATGAATTTCTGAGGGAAGGTAAAGAAAAGAAGGCCAAAATTCAAGGAAGGATAAATTCTTTTGATGGTACTTTCTAAGGTATATTATTTACAGGTCATCCCACCATTTTCGATATAATTGTGTTTCTATAATGATTCAAACCATGAAATTTCTAGGAAATTGATAACACATATTCAAGTATCTGTGGTAAAAAAATCATCTTGTGGGTTGTTTTATTTTTGGAGTTACACTCCGTGGAAAATAAGGTTTGTGGCTAGTCGTGAAACTAGTCTAAAACATGTGTTTTCGGTAAAAACGTCATAACTTATTCATAGCATATCCAAATTTAGTAAGACTAAATGTGTTGGTTAGAGTACATTTTTGGGTATGTTTTGTAACAATTTCAGATAGATTCAATAAACATTTCATGTAGGGAATGCTCTACAAGGTCCCTCTCTAGAATAAGACATAACTCAACAATGTATGCCATTTTTTCTATAACTCCTTTTTTGAGAGGTTCCAAGTAGTGACACCTGGAGTAATTGCATAAAAGACACTGAAGAAAATTGTATATCATTTTCAAATCATTATTCATTATAGGTACAAAATTATGATTACTTCAAGATAGGGTTGTTGACTAATAAAAAACTAGGCATGTGAGACTAAAGAAACGTTTGATGAAAATGATAGTCTCTTGTTGTTAAAGTTAATAAAGGGTTGTAAGTATATGATCATATACACTGGGTCTATTACAGAGTTACAAATCATATTTGGATGATGAAATTGATGAGGGCTTCTGGTTAAGATACATGTTGGGTACATGGTTGAAACAAGCAGTTGATGAGTTGGCACATACATATGGTACAGGTTGATTACAGATCGTTTGGTACAGGTTCATGCATGGTTGATGCACTTTTTTATGGTACATGTTGATTACAGGTTGCAGTACAGGTTGGTGCATGGTTTATTCACTTGTTTATGGTATAGGTTGATTAAGGTTGGGGTACAGGTTGATGGATTGTTGATGCATGGTTCAGGTTTATTGGTGTAGGTTTACAAAATTATATCTCATAGTGATAGTGTGACAATTGTTCCATCATTATACTTCTACTTTAGGGTGATTGGAAGGGGAAAGGACAGGTGGTTGTAGCCACCTTTGGATTGTAGCCAGAGAAAATAAGAGGTTGTATCCTCCTTCTGGTTGTATCCAGAGAATTGGGGAGTTGGAGCTTCCTTTAGGTTGTAGCTTGAGAAACTAGGGGGTTGGATCCTCCTTCCATTTGTATCTAGAAAATAGAGGAAGTTGGTGCTTCCAATGAATGTAATTCTTAAATGCATAAGAAAAAACATTATGTGGTTTTCTCCCTCTTTGGGTTTTGATGTAAAACATTAGTGTACTGTGTATGTGTATGATTGTTCATTTTTTCATTGCTTATTTACTCTGTAGTTATTGGATGATAATTTTTCATTGATATAACACTTGGATTTTATGGTTAAAATTGATTAAATTTCTCTATTACTAATTTACCCCCTCTTAGTAATCCAACAATTGGTATCAGAGTCGATTCCTTAAGGAAACAGTTTAACCATTGGAAGGAGATCATGTATTATTCTTAGAATGGAGTACCAATGTTTAATGGTCATAATGGTTTTAACTATGAGATGTGGAGCATAAGGATGAAAGTATTTTTACAGGCACAGGGACATTATATTTGGCTACCAATTGTTACAGGATATGATAGTTCAAAAAGGGAAAAGACTGCAGCCAAGAAGGAATTGAGGAAGAATAACAAAATAGCAATGGATTTCATCTCGAAAGGATTACCTAATCCGGTAAGAGAAAAGGTTGGTAAATGTTCATCAGCAAAGGAACTTTGGGATAAGTTACATGAAATATATTCTTTACCCATCATAGATTCAGAAAATGTCAAAGAAGATGCAGATACAAATCAAGAAGAATCATGTTCACCATGTCAAGAAGATTCAAAATATGAAGAGTACATAATCACTAGAGGTACGTTGTTTTGTGTCAATTGTGAAAAACGTGGACATCTTGAAATAGAATGCCATGAAGGAAATGAGACACGAAAAATAATTGAAAATGAAGACAATTATGAAGAAGAATTGAGTATTGCTTTAGATGAACTAATAAAAGAAAACAATTCACTCAAGAAAGAATTGATGAAACAAAAGGAAAGTGTTCACATTTTTGAAGAAACCCAACAAGTCATTGATAACTTAAGAACTCGGCTATAAGAAGCCAGAAAGATCGAAGAAAATCTTGAATATCAAAAGCAGTGTTTGGAAACCAACATAGAAGAACAAAAGGAATAAGAAGAAATGAGAGAGAATATATTGACTGATCATCTTAAGGAAATAACTAATGATCTAAACCAGCTTGAGGCACAATTTGGTCAAGAAGAGAAAGGATTTGAGGAAGAAATAATCAGATTAAAAATTCATCCTGAAGAAGCGAAAAGAACAGAAGAAGTCATGAAGTCTTAGATAATGAAGATAGAAGAAGAGGTTGAGAATCTTGAAGAAGAAGTTGTCACATTGAGAAGTAAAATCATCAATCTCAACAAGAACGTTGAAGAAACAGAAACATCCACATCAACTATAGAGAATGAAGAGAAGCACTCTAGGTTGCTAGAAAAGAAGAATGAAGAAAATAGAAAGAGTTATGCAGAAGTATTCAAAGGAAGGAATCATAGTCAACCAGAATCTAAGAAAACTATTGAAGATACATATTCAAGGAGACCATCCATGTTCAAGCCACAAAGAAGCTTAAATCATGATCATGATCAGTCAAGACACAAATTCAAAAGGACTATGCCACAAAAAAGATCATTCACTCTGAGGTATGCAAATTTATTTTATGGTCATTTTTTTTATTGTATTAACTTTGGACATAAGGTTGTATATTGCAGGGGTTATAAAATAAATGTTGAAGCAAGAAGTGCCTATGTGACCGCACGTAACATTGAGTGTTACAAATTCTATGAACACATAGCCAGTCATTATAGAAGCATGATCGATACTTCCATGAAAGAGAATACTGATATCAGATATAAGAAAGTATGGATAAGAAAACAGGAAGAACATGTGAACAAATACCAGGTACTAGAGATCACAAGATTGACAATAAAATGAGATGAAGAAAATTCTACAGAGAAAAAGAAAGATGTCAAATATAGAAAGGTTTGGAAAATAACTGAAAGAAAGGAAGGGAAAATAAATAAGGAACAACTTCAAGAGATTGTACTTTCGGGCATTGTAGTGAAAGATGAATCCACAGACAAAGAAAGAAGTCAGAGCTCAGAGAGATAATGAATCTACCCATGAAGATGATGAGGAATCTACCAATGAAGATGATGATGAATACACATCAGAGCAGGAATTGTTTTGAGCCGTCCGGCTTAGAGACTCTCAAGTAATATGAATATTAGACAATGGGATTCTATGCGATAGCTACGACATACCAAAGAACCATCTTTTGAGAATCTTGCGGAGTTTGAGAAGACAGAATCAGAGAAATCAATTAGCAAAAGTGAAGTTTGATAGTATAATGATAAATGGGTTAGAATTATGGATAGTTGCACAAGTAGAGTCTTGGAAAGTATGGAAAGAGATGGATTCGTAAGAATACTTAGCAGGTTTGGATAGATATATGATAGTGTATGAGAGCATGGATTCATAGATTGGTTCAAAGAGTGGTTCAGAGACAAATGAACATTATCATAATGGATGATAATTACACAAGAAAGGGCTCAAAAAATGCTAATGGATTACAAATTGACAGATATTTTTTGAACACAGGCATTACAGATAACAGTTCACATTCAAAACAAAGTAATTCTCAAAAACAACATAGACAAAACTCCCTGCAAGTTATGGAAAGGAAGACCAACAAATGTGAAGCACTTCAGAGTTTTTGGAAGAAAATGATACATCAAAAGAGAATATGGAAGAATGGGAAAGTTTCAATCTCGTGTGGACAAAGGAATACTTGTTAGTTACTCAAGTACAAGGAAAGAATACAAGTGTTACAATCTAAGATTGAACAAAGTTGTGGAAAAAATCAACGTAACAATTTATGAAACAGGCAGACCAAAACCAAAGGAAAAAATGAATCAATGAAAGAACCCTTAGAAGAAGAAGAAGAAAATGAAAAAGAAGTAGAAGAGGAAAATGAAGAGAATCTAATAGAAGGAGAAGCAAAATTTCCACAAGTTTCTCCAAAGAAACCCAATAAATGAGTATAGAAGAATCATTCTTCAGATCAAATTATCGAAAACAAAGATGAAGGAGTTGAGACTAGAAGAATAATCCATTCACCAAAACAAACACACCTAGCACTCTTATCTACAATTGAACCAAAATCTTTTTAAGAAGCCAACAAGGATGAATTTTAGAATAAGGCCATGGATGAATAGTTGGATCAAATAGAGAAAAATGACACTTGGGAATTGGTTCCAAGACTAAAAAATAAGAATGTGATTAGCACAAAATGGGTTTTCAGAAATAAATTGAATGAAGATGGACAAGTTACAAGGAACAAAGCTAGATTGGTATGTAAAGGATCTGCTCAGATTGAAGAAATCGACTTTGAAAAGACTTTTTCCCTAATTTCCAGAATGGAAGCAGTCCATTTGATTTTAGCTTATGCATTCTCCAAAAATGTTAAAGTATATTAGATGGACGTAAAATCATCTTTTCTGAATGGGGAACTTGAAGAAGTCTACATTGAACAACTAGAAGGATTTCAGTTGTCAGAGAACACAGATTATGTGTGTAAATTAAAAAAGGCCATGTATGGTCTAAAACAGGCTCCTAGAGCATGTTACTCTAGACTGGATAAGTATCTGCAACAGGCAGGGTTCAGAAAAGGAAGTGCAGACAATAACCTCTACATCAAGGTAAGTGAAGGTAATATTTTATTAATTGAAGTTTATGTTGATGATATTATTTTTGGTAGTGATGATGACAGGTTAAGCCTGAAATTTGCAAAAGATATGCAGAAATAATTTGAAATGTCACTACTTGGAGAACTATTATTCTTTCTGGGACTTTAGATACGTCAATACAACCAAGGAATTTTTATTTCTCAAACCAAGTATATTAGAGAAATGATAAAGAGGATTGGAATGGAAGATTGAAAACCAGTTATCACTCCCATCCAAACCAGTTGCAAGTTGAGCAAAGATGATGATTCGAAGTCTATAGATCATAGACAATACAGGTCAATGATTGGTAGCCTATTGTATGTGACAACATCCAGACCAAATGAAATTCAGGCAGTTGGATAGGTGGCATGATTTCAAGCAGCACCAAAGGAATCACATGTATTAGCAATGAAGAGGATTTTTAGATACCTCAAAGGAACATAAGAGTTTGGGCTATGGTATCCAAAAGGAAAGGATCTATCACTAATTTCCTACATAGACGCAGATTGGGCAAGTTGTATTGATGACCGATGAAGCACGAGTGGAGTAGTACTCTACTTGGGTGAGTGTTTAGTATCATGGCTAAGAAATAAACAATCATTGGTATCTTTATCTACAACCGAGGCAACGTATATTGCACCAACAACATCATGTTGTACACAGGCTCTTTGAATGAAACAAACTTTGATAGATATACAGGTTGAGTATGATAAGCCCATTCCAATATATTGTGATAATACAAGCACCATCAGTATCTCAAAGAACCTGGTGATGCACTCCAAGATGAAGCACATTCCAATCAAGTATCACTTTCTACTAGATAAGGTTGCAGAAAATAACATCAGAGTTGAGTATGTGGGCACAAAATAACAAGTGGCAGACATCTTTACAAAGCCACTTCCATGGGAAGTCTTTGAATATCTTAACCAAAGACTTGGAGTTATTTCTACTCCAAAATGAATGCTTTTTGAATGCTTATCTTATATGTCTTAGATGTACACAAGGAAGCACCATAAGAGGACAATTCAGTCAGGGGGAGCATCCCTGGCTGGAAAGATACATTTTCCATTGATGAAAAAGGGGGAGAGATTTATCAGATGCAGAGGACAGATGCATGGTTCTAGGGGGATCATATTTATCAGATGTAGAGGACAGGGGCATGGTTCCAGGGGGAGAAGATTTATCAGATGCAGAGGACAGAGGCATGGTTCCAAGGGGAGAAAATTTATCAGATGAAGAGGACAGAGGCATGGTTCCAAAGGGAGCATGAGTGATATGATTTTAGTATTGCACCAGACTATTTCCATCAATGCCAAACAAGGAGATTGTTGATTAAGGTTGGTTGTCATTGATGTCAACTGAAGAAAGCCCCGCAGCACAAAGGTTTAAGTAATGGACACAAGATTTTATTATGTAAATATGACTCATTATTGTCTTTTCATGTTTGATAAGAAGTAAATATGGATGAAATCCAAAGTGGTCCCCTTATGGTGAAATCCCTCACGGGAATACGCTTTGCGGAGTAAGAGAACCCATGATTAACTATGGAATAATGAGATGAACGACAGTGAATTTGTCAGGGAAACTATCCTATATTTATAGTTTTTATCATGCTATTTTGGGTGGTATGTGGAACACCACATAACTCCTCATGGTTGGAGAGTTATGACCATGTGAAGTTGGAGAACCCAGGTTTGGGTAATGAACCCAAGTTTGTTTGATGGATAATGGTATAATTTTTTTATATATTTGAAGGTAATACTATTATATATGGATAGTACATGTCATTCCATTTCTGGTGGTATGTAGAACGTCACATAACTCCTCACAATTTGAGAGTTATGGCCTTACGAAGTTGGAGGACCCTCATATGTCATCTAGAAGGCACAAAAGGTCAAAGTAGTCAAAGTGGTTTAAAAGATTTTAGAAGGTAAATAATAAATTTAAGTGATAAGTGTACTATAATTCAAATTGAATACAAAATAAATTATTTAACTAATAAATTTAATGGAGAAATTAGAAGTGGGTTAACCCTAAAATAAGGAAAGTGGGTAAAGTGACCTAGAAGATGTTTTTAAGGAAGCTACTTGGAGAGTATAAATAAGAGGCAAGGATATCTCATTTAAGACACACTTGAGCATATTGAATATATATAGTTTTTTTAGGTGACCAAAGGATATCTAAGCTGAATTTCTGAGGGAAGGTAAAGAAAAGAAGGCCAGGATTCATGGAAGGATAAATTCTTTTGATGGTGCTTTCTAAGGTATGTTATTTATAGGTCATCTCACCATTTTCGATATAATTTTTTTCTATAATGATTCAAACCATGAAATTGTTATTCCATTGAGAACACATATCCAATTATCTATGGTAAAAAATTCAACTTGCATTCGTTGTATTTTTGGATTTACACTCCGTGGAAAATAGGGTTTGTGGCTAGTCCTAAAGCTAGTCTAAAAAAGGTGTTTCCGGTAAAAATATCATAACTTATTCATAGCAGATCCAAATTCAATAAGACAAAATGTGTTGGTTAGAGTACAGTATGTGGTATTTTTTATAACAGTTTCATATATATTAAAAAATATTTCGTGTGGGGCACGCTCTATAAGGTCACTCTCTAGAATAAGACATAATTCCACAAGGTATGCCATTTTTTCTATAACTCCTTTTCCGAGAGGTTCCAAGTAGTGACACCTAGAGGAATTTCATAAAACACACTGAATAACATTTTTTATCAGTTTCATATCTTTATTCATTACAGGTAAAAAGTTATGATTACTTAAAGATAGGGTTGTTGACTAATCCAAAACTAGGCATGTGAGACTAAGAAAAGGTTTAATGAAAATGGTAGTCTCTTGTTGTTAAAGTTAAGAAAGGGTTGCAGGTATATGATCATATACACCAGGTATATTATAGAGTTACAAATCATATTTGGATAATGAAATTGATGAGGGATTTTGGTTAATATACATGTTGGGTAAATGGTTGAAACAAACAATTAATGAGTTGGCACATACATATGGTACAGGTTGATTACAGGTTGTTTGATATAGGTTGTTGCATGGTGGATGCACTTATTTATGGTACAGGTGGATTACATGTTGCAGTATAGGTTGGTGCATGGTTGATGCATTTTTTTATGGTAGAGGTTGATTGTTCCATCATAGTGATAGTGTGACAATTGTTCCATCATTCTACTTCTACTTCAGGGAGTTTGGACGGGGCAAGGATAGGTAGTTGTAACCACCTTCTGTTTGTAGCCAGAGAACATAAGGGGTTGTAGCCTCCTTCTGGTTCTAGCCAGAGAATTGGGGAGTTAGATCTTCCCTCAGGTTGTAGCCTGCGAAACTAGGGGGTTGGAGCCTCCTTTCGGTTACAGCTAGAAAACAAAGGAAGTTGGTGCTTCCAATGAATGTAATTCTTCAATACATATAAGAAAAAACATTCTACGGTTTTCTCCCTCTTTGGGTTTCCACGTAAAACACTGGTGTACTATGTATGTGTATGATTGTTCATTTGTTCATTGGCTATTTACTCTATAGTTATTGGATGATAATGCTTCATTGATATAACACTTGGATTATATGGTTAAAAATGATTAAATTTCTCTATTACTGATTCACCCCCCCTCTCAGTAATCCAACAGAGATTTAGTACTAATGACATGCCATCAAGATTAAGTTTACAGAGAACATGATGGATTCTTGTTGAAAAGCCTTCTGGAGATGAATTGTGATTGATTAGTAAAGTCTGAAATTCTTCACATAATTGATTGTAATCATAGTTTTCAAAAGCATCTAAAAATTCCTCTACAAATTGAAACCAATAAAAAATGTGATATGCTGGAAAAGACTGAAAACAATGATTAATATAACAAATAAAAGTAAAATAAAATAATCTTCATAAAACCTTTAAATCAGAAATATCATGCTTGATGCATTCACACCAAAACTTGTTAAGATGGTCTTTTGTAGATACATCCCCCCCACCATCAAAGGTGAGTTTGGACAAGCGAGAGACTGTCTCGTTGGGAGTATCAGGTAATGAGAAGTGGAAAGCATGCTCCAAGACAATGATTTGGGGATCCATGGGGAATTAAATACATTAAAAAAAAAGACTCTTGTAAGTCCATCTTGTCAGTATAGCCTACCTTATAGTTCATTTCAAGATGACATAGAAGAAGACTTTATAAATATGGAATTATGACAGGATGAGGGGTAAAAATTTAATCAATAAAATTACCTTGGCCCTCCTTCTAGTGCCATTTGTTGACAGGAGTAAATGACACATCATCAATTGGAAGGTTAGATCCAGACTGAGGTTGTCTAATTAACCCAATTCGTTTGGTATGATCTGACTTGACGGGTTTAATGGCTCTGTTAGCCAACTAAAGTCTTAAAAAAAGTAAAATAAATAAACTAATATAAAGCTATGATTCTAAGAAATGATATATTACTTACTAATGTTTATTAAAAAGAAACGTGAATATAGAAATGATTATAAACAATCTATATACAATTTACAAGGTTTAGTTCAAATCTTGTGAAAATGAATGTTCAAAATAATGTTTCAAAATAAGATAAAGTAAGAACATAAATATTTTTGTTCTTTTAATGTTTAAAGATTTTAAACTAATAAATACTAAGCAAATACAATGGAAACAATGACACGGAAATAATCAAAGCTAATTAATGCAATCATCATCTCATTCATATATAAACAAATCTGAATAAAAGAAAGCAATGCACCTACTAACCTCTCACTGATCAACATTACTAAGCTAAATTCATCTCTATGTATTTGTATGAGCTCCTCTTAACCTGTGTCAAGTGTAAACCTATGACAAAAACAAACATAATACTTCTTGAAGAAATTCAAGGAATTGTTTCATATTATGGAGCGAGTTTATAATGACAAAAAGACAAATAATTATATATCCTGTGACCTTGAATAGTCCAATAACTGAAAATAAAATAAATTCCAATTCTCAGGAATGGTGTTACCATCTATATAACATCATATGTAAACTCAAAATACTTAAATAGATGATCAGTCACAGATATAAGATAAACCAAAATATAATGAACAACATCAATAAAAGCATGTTATAAAATATTATGTGCAGAACTAACTAAAGCTAATTCGATACAGATAACATTTCACATCACGAAATTACATGAGACGACAATAAAAAAAACACCGCAAAGTCTACACAAGATGAAATCCAAAGAGTAAATTGTTTTTTCATATAGTTTCAAACAAAATATGTTCATCATATGGTCCAAGAAGAACTTTTGGAATAATAGACTTTTAAAGATTGAAAAAATTAATATATAAATGATACCAATTAACCATGTATTGGTAAAATAGACTAAATCTAATTTAAATCAATGCATAATCAATTATTCAAATAATATGAAGATATTATAATGAAAATAAAACCATTTTACTCACACTACAAAAGCCATTAAGGAACCTGGAATTTCATATTCTTCTTTGAAAATACTTGTCCATTCTCCCAAATATTCCAACCATTCATTACTCCATTTGAAAAGAAAAACAACATTTACAAAAGAAATAATATACAAAAGAGAAATCATAAAAATCCTCCTCTCCATTTCTTCGATCCCTTGGCTCTGAAATTTCTCATATATCTATACAATGAATGAACAATCTAGGCATCACTAATAATTTACGCCACCTGGAATTTTTCTCGTAAAGAGACACAAATATCTCTCAAATCATGCATTTGTTTGGGAAAATTATAGGGTGTAAGATAAATGGGTCCATTTTGGAGATGGGTTTTCAACCGTTTCTTCAAATTCCACACATCTTGGCTGCAATCAGTCCCGCAAAAACGTTTGTTTGTTCTTGACGCATTTCCAAATTATATCTCTTGTTGCTCATAAATTTATTTGCAACAATCAAATATTATTTTTGGATCAATCATCTTGAACATACTTAGATAATAAAATCAATCCATGATCAGATCCATACCAAATAAATGATAATAGAAACTTTTGATACAAAAAGAAACCTAAAAAGTGTGAATAAAACAAAATCTAGAACAATAAAATTAAAATGAATTTAAACTAAACGCTAACTATAAATTGTAAATAAATATTGATTATATTTTCTTTTCAAGTATGATCTTAAAATTCTAGAAGCTTCAAGTTGATGGAGAGGATAAAAATATTAATTTTGAGTTTCCACAAAATCAAACAAATTATAGATAATTATTTTTTTATTTTTATTTTTATTTTGAAATGAGATGCAAAATGAAAAAATAATTTAATTAATTAATCCCAGCAAATGATTTTGTGAAAATGAGAAACCAAGCAAGATATTATTTGATGAAGTATTGAACCCATTATTCAAAATAGTCAAACTTGCTAACGAGCAAAAGAATGAACACATAATCATAATTTAAACGAAAGTAAACAATTGATAGAAATTAACGTTTTTGTTTAAATTGAGATTTTTATGCTCGTTTCTAAATTTTGACATATACTCTCATAATGAACGTCTCATACTATAGTGAATGTCTTAAGTTTTTCTCAAATCAAGCCAAGGTATGGAACTATTTGAAAAGGTTGATTCTGTAGCTCATTATAATTATCAAGATTCTAATGGGGGGCCTTTAAATTTTGTAAAAATTTATGGGGAGTTGTTGGGCCACAAAAGAGTCTAGGTGAGCCTCCAAAGAGAGAATACCATGTGAAATGGCATCACAAAAAAATTATATAATGATGCTATATTCGACCACATTATTCATGGATGGCCCTAGGCATACACCACGTGAAGACACGAGTAGAACCTAGGGTGAGTAAACAACCCAAGTGGTGGAAGCCTAGTTCCATGTATGATGACTGGCCCCATCTGTGAATCCTATGTAGACTGAAGACTTTGTTGACATCTTCGAACCAAGGTAAAACTCGATAAGAAAGTTGAAGATAAAAACAAAGGGAAAATATATATACACTAAATTACATTAGTATACAAAGAGTTACGCCCAAGCTTGGGGCTCAAGCATAATATATTTTCAAATAGAGCTCATTCTTGGGCTCAACCAACATGTTCCCTTCATAATATTTTAATTCGTGGGATCCTTTTTCTAAGACATGTCACATGATATAGGGACTATGCCACATGGGTTTGAACTTTCCTGCCCCTAGTGATTCTTTGGCTTGATCATATAGAAGGACCAAGTCACCCTCAGTGTACAACCAAGGATATAAAGACTTATCATATTGGACCTTGACACGTCTTATATTCACTTTGATAGCTGTAGAGGCATCTTGATGCTTCTCATCTAGAATCTCTAGGTGCACGAGCCATTGTTCGAGCTCGAAGGTGTCAAGTAGAAGTGCAATTGCCAATCAAAGAGAAGGGATTTTCCATTCAATAGGTAATATCGACTCTACATCATGTACTATATGGAAAAGAAAAAAATTGGTTGAAGTCTTAACCGAGGTTCGGTATGCCCAAAGTGCGGGATATAGCATGATATTCCAATCAGATTTGCTTTGGCTGATAGTTTTCTACAAAATAGTCTTCAGATACTTGTTCAGGACCTTTACTTGTCCATTTTCCTGGGGGTAGTAAGGGGAAGAATAACCATTCTTAAATATGAGTTTAGATGTTATTTCTTTCATCATTTCATTCTAAAAGTGACTGCCATGATCAGTGACAATCTCACTTGGGATTCTGAACTTGGCTATAATTTGATTGAATACAAAGAAGGTGATAGTATTCCCATTAGGTTTAACTGTAGGCATGGCCTTGACCCACTTATTAAAGTAGTCTATGACTGCTATAATGTGTTGTTTCCCCCCAGCCACATTTGGGTTTCAATACACAAACTTCACCCCCCACTTGGTGAAGGGACCAACAATAATGACTGGATGGAGAGTGGCTAGATTTGAGTGCATTTTCTGACTGTACACCTGGGAGGGGTGACACTTCTTAACTGCTTCAACACAATCTTTAAAGATATATGCCAAAAATATATGGCTAATAAAATTTTCTAGGTTTTCGCAAGCCCAAATAGATGGCCACCATAAGCCCCATTATGGAAATCGTTCAAAAAAGACTCATCTTCTTTGTGATTTAAACAACAACACAAGATATTGTCTACTCCTCGATGATACAGAATGTCGTCGATGATAATATAGTTCTTAGCTTGGTATTGTATACATTGTCAGTCATCTCATGAGAGACATTGAGGGAACTTCAACGTTTGAAGATAAAGAACAATGTCTCTATACCAAGGGTCTGACGATGAGACAAGGAAAATGTGTTCATCCGCAAATAAATCAACATGAATAACATCCTTTTCTAATTGAGAGAAGTCAGATATTAACTCTGCAAAAAATAGTGATTTTTTGGATTTCGTAGAAGCAAAATCGAGATCAGATTCTTACAAAATGACAATCCATTAATTGTACTTTCCCCCTATGGTATGCCTAGTAAATACATATTGAAATGGATTAACATCAACAAACACAGTAGTTTTTCAAAGCAATATATAATGTTGTAATCATTAGACTGTGTGATCGACAACCAAAGCTAGCTTTTCAACATGAGAATATTTGAGTTCATGGCCTACTATGTTTCGGCTAAGATAGTAAATGGCGTTCTCATGGAGATCATCATCCTCCTAAACCAACACCATACCAATCATCTCTTTGGATGCAGCAACATAAATAAAGTAATCTCTACTATAGTCTAGAGAATTCAATAGAGGCGTCGATACCAAGGCTTTCTTCAAAGCATCAAAGGATTCTTGGGCTTGCTCATCCTAGATAAAATGAGTGTCCTTCTTTAAGAGACACATAAAACCATTAGTAATATTGGCATAGTTCACTATAAACCATCGTAAAAAATTATCTTTCCCTATAAACCCTGAAGTTGTCAAATAGTGCATGGGGGAGGCAATCGAAGTATTGCCTCAACCTTTAACAGATCTACCATGATCCTAGTCTTAGAGACTAAAAATAATAGAAGACGACCCAACCTAATGCAAAATATACATTTATGAGGGATTAACCACATGCGATAATGGTGACATCTTTCAAATACTATTCAAAGGTGCTTGGGGTGATCCACTCTCTTACGGTAGTGAACAGAAAGATCGTCAAGCTAGGCTTCGACTATATGCTTGAGATCGGGAAATGCGAATGTCATAGCTCATTGGAAGGTTTCCCCAATGTTTTTAAGACCAAAAGGCATCTTTCGATATGAGAAAGTACCCCAGGCGAAAATGAATGTTGTCTTATGTTGATCCTCGAGTTTAATCTTAAATTGGCTATACCTTGAAAATTCATCCAAGAAATAAAAAACTTCGCTCCCTACACACTTGTCGAGAATCTGATTGATGAAAGGTGTCGGAAAGTTGTCTTTAGGACAGGCCTTGTTCAGGTCAAAAAAATCCATGCATACGCGGATGGTTCCTTGCTTTCTATTCACAGGAACGAGATTAGATACTGATTCATTCAAGGGAACTGGGTTGACAAAAACAACATTAAGAAGTTTTTCTACCTCTGCCTTAATAGCAGGGGCCTTCCGAGGATTGAAAACTCTAAGACGTTTTTGAACAGGCTTAGAATCCAGGTAAGTTTTAATATCATGTTTGAAAATTCAAGGGTCGATCACTGGAATCTCTTCATATGACCAAGCAAATACATCTCATAATTCCTTGAAGAGTTCAGTGTAGATCAAGATTTCTTCTGGCAAACAATCCACATGGATGTACACATTTTCAATCTTTCCAGTGGTACGAGAGATATCAATCGCGATGGTAGGGGAGATACTCGCCATGTTTCCTTTAGAATAAATGTCATGCATATCAAGTGGAACTATTGTGTGACCAACTATCTCACTCAAAGTAGATCTAAAGTCATCTTGCTCGATTCTAGCAAGATCTGGGAGAAAATAAGAGCGATGATGCATATCATCCCAAGGTTTGTCAGAACAATTGATGGCCTCGATGATAGCTTCATTCGAAGGTAAAGTATCATCAAGGCAGTCATGTGAACAATAAGACAAAGTGGTTGACATAGGCTTTAGAACAAGTTCCTCCTCGTTCGTCTGTGAGGTAATAGGATCAGGATCGACAGAAGATTCGAGAACAACTTGATATGCTATATTTGTTGTCAATAGTCACATGGCCATTCCAACATGTGACCAACCTTCACAAGACATCATCGAGGAAGGTAGGGTCCAAGGATCATTAAAATAGGAAGTGTGGAAAAGAACAGACCTCTCTGACGAAACGGGCCTACTGGACATGGCATAAATATGTTTCGGTGACATGAAGTCGAAGGTACCCATGAGGGATGAATACATTCTGACACCGATATTCTCAGTTGTCGGATGATAATTGTCGATCATGGGGATTGAAGGTCCAACATATGCATTGGGGCTAGTGTACGCAAATGACAGCTGGTTGATCATCACGATCTTCCGATCATGAGGAAAACAAAGAGTATGGAATATGGACGATACGATTTCATTCATACCTTGATATCCACGTCTACCGTATTCCCACCTAACTGGATCGAAAAGGCAGGAAGAATACAGTGAGGGCATAGGGAACGACCATCAAAATAAGTCAACATGGTCGATGAATAATAAAGGGTTGGAGAGTTGAGGGCTTTCCAATAGACCAGGGACATCACACATGTTGCATCACCTTCATCAACAACAATATGCTTGATGGTATACTTAGAGCAACCTAAGTGGATTTGGAATGCCACATGGTAAGGCAAGTGAGGCTTTACAATTGTGACGTTAAAATTGATAACTTTCGAGCCACAAGGATATAGAGCTCCTAATGCAAATAGAAAGGCATTCCTCTATGGAGGACAAGTCTGGAGTACCTCCAGATTCAACATCACATAAGGGGTTTGACCCAGGTTCTCAACAATAGAGTAATTATGGGTGGGTCTAGGATTAGGATTGCGGGTAGAGTGCTTGAGTACTCCTTTCGGAACACGAGGTGGTGGCTCTGATTTTTTAATCTATAAGGGTGTCTCTGGAGGAGGGGGAGACTCTAGACTAGGTACAGTTTGTGGAGAACTGTAATCACAAGACCGAGTGGCTACATTAACCCCAGATTTAACCATATTGATGCATAAATGGTCATTGTATTGCGTTGGTTGGTTTTGACTCCCACTTGCCACATTTTAGGCATTTGAGAAGCTCGAGGCCATGTGTTGGTTATGTGGAAAAGGATTAGTCATCATGGCGGGCGGTAGATATAAAAGCTTCGTAGCTTCTACAAGTTTGGGGCATAAATGGGTAAGGAGATTGTCTATACAAATCTTATAGGGAAACTTCACCTTCCGCCTTTCTTTCTTGCTTTCACCAACACTATTATTTGTCTTCTCATTATTACCATTATCCTTGGGTTTATTATTCTTACCACCCTTATGATTATTATTACGTCCTTTCCTCTTATTCCCTCCTGGTTGTTGATTACCATTTGGGGTGGTCAACGATTGCACAGAATGTACATCTGTCGACTCAATGGGATTGGAAGACACAAACCAAATTGTCCCTCCTACAGACTGGTTTAGAGACAACTCTTTCAAATGGTTTGTCACCGAGTTCATGGATTTTACATTGGCAGAGCCTATAATTCCATAAGCATGAGGCCTGGGATTTTGTCTAGGGTCATAGTTTGACCTTGGTGCATCTAGAAGAATCTTGTATAACAGCCCAGACTGAGCATCACTAGTACATTTGGGTCAAATTTAAACGACGCGTTCGACACAATTGCCACTATATATTTTCAGGAGAATGAAAAACAACGGACCCCCTCAAACTTCATTTCACATGACATCGATTTTCCAATGACATAGATATCTTCTTTATTGCGATGTTTTATGCGGACATGTGTCATCTCGGATTTGAATTTCCAAACCCCATATGGTTGTCATATGACCGACGTCTTGAAGGTGGCAAGAGCAATGTCCCGAAGGTGGAAAGAGTGACGTCTCGGACGTGGAAAGACTGTCATCTTGGACATGGCAAGAGAGACATCTCAGAGGTGGAAAGAGAGACGTCTCGGACTTGGAAAGAGAAACGTCTTGGATGTGGCAAGAGAGACATATCGGAGGTGGCAAGAGAGACATCTTGGAGGTGGAAAGAGTGACATCTTGAAGGTTGCAAGAGAGACGTTAAGAGTTATCAGCTCCGACATGGTTGCTATGGGAGTGACACTCTTGGAGGTGGCAAGAGAGACGTCTTGGAGGTGGAAAGAGAGACGTCTTTGATGTGGAAAGAGAGACGTGAAGAGGTATCAACTCCAACATGGTTTCTGTTGGACCTACACTCCAAGACGTCACAATAGCGACTGTGTTGTAGGTATTTAAAAAAATAAATGCAATATATATACTGAGAGGGATAGGTACATTAACCTTTGTTAAGATATTGGCCATATCAAAATTAAATCTATATCATTGGTCCTAAGAAAGGTTGGTTGAGGAGGAGGAATAACTTCCAATTGTAAAGGGGGTCTTGTCTAATGAGGTTTAGGATCACTAGGATATGTCTCAGGTGTGTTATCAAATGAACTCGCAATTGTTGAGCTAAAGTCTGAAAGCTTAAGTGCAATCATGCGTAACTTAGATGGAAGACCCCTGTCACCTCACCAACCCTCTTTCACTTCAAGCCATCTTTCCTCCGATTGAAGGGGGTTTCCCTCAATTAAGATTGTGAGGACTTAGGGAAAGGAATGTCAATGTGGAGAGTGAAGTCCGATAAAAATGTGTTTGGGTAGCTTTAGACTATTGAATAAAGTACTTGGAGGTATCAAGATCAATGTATTTTCATTGGGCATATAGAGTTAATGTAGCGCTTAAATGGAGACCGAGGGAAAAATAAGACTTGAAATTATATCATAGTATTATCATCTCATAAGCTTAGGTCAACCTCCTAAGAGAGAAAACCCTAGAGTTTATCCCCTCATAAACACTAGGTGTTGTCCTATCCCTTCAAGAGCTACTAGCACAAGATCAAAAAAAATATGTTTTAAACCCTACGGGGATAGCCAGTTCTAACCCCTAGAACTAAACCCTAGCCAAGAAAAGCCTTAAGGGGATAGTCACTCTATCGATTAAGGAAAACCTTGAATGCTTCAATGATTTAAGATGGATAAAACAAGGGAAGGGGATGTTCACTCTCAATCCTTCCTTAAGGTTTCAAGATTGTTCAAGGAGACAAACTTAACATGCAACTATTACTCTAATAGAGAATTCACCAATATATCCCAAGAAGCATCACATGCAACATAATGAAAATTCTTAATATAAGGAAAATAGAATTAAGAAAACCCATTTTCATGAAACATCCACCAAAATAAAGAGAAAACATCCACTATATCAATCTCCAAAAAATGTGCCTAAGTATAACACAATATGCTTCAACGATATTTTCTCAAATGAGGGGAAAAGAGGGGCTTTGGTGCAACATCTAGCCTCCAAAGGCCCTTCAATGCTCTCCTTTCTGCTCAAAATCAGCTATACAATCTTCAATTGTTCTTCAAATGGGCTAGGGTTTCCTTTACCAGGTGTGTAAGAAAGAACCAACATATTCCTTCACATGTGGGAATTGGGCTTCAAAATGAGATAACGTCGTATCACAATCAAGATCCCACAAAACCGTCCAAGGAATTACCTTCTTTACCAGTTAAGAAAACAAGGAACAATTATCCATTTACACATGGGCATAAGAGATTCAACACAAGCACATAACCTTCCTCAAGGGGTTGTCCCTAAATTTCTCTTCCAATTCAAAATTAGAACTTCAATTTGAACCAAACTTAGGAAATCATTAAAGGTCGGCCCAACAAGGTTTCTTTCCCCTTCTTTAGGTCAAACCTGTAAACATCTAAAGGGTCATTGTCACATGCATATATATATGACAATCCTAATCATTTCCTTTGAAAGTATCTTCAAAACAAATCTCTAATTTATGGGATAAAATCTCTCTATGAGACCTTGATTCTATGCGAAGTTGGTTACTATTTTCTCAAGTCTTTGGGCCAAAAGTGTCATAGAATTTTGAGTAGGTTCAACATTATGTAAAGTTTTAGTCTTGGTAATGTTTTGAGAAGATATAATATTCTCTTCAATCTTAGAAGCATGCTCTTGTTCTTCTACAAGGATCTTTGGGGACTTGTCCCTTAACATAAATCCAAATTTCCCATCAAAGGATTTTGTGTATTGAAGAAGGACGATGACACCATCTTTTAAGCTAATGTCCTCAGGAATTTAATTGAGTAAATTTTAAAATCTTGTGTAGAACTCCTCATAGATCATGAATAAATGACAATAAGTTCCAAAACCATGCCAAATCAACCAAAAAATCCTAGGGCGCTCCATCACAAGATCAAGAAGTATGCTTGAAATACATGTAGCAAGAAGGTGCAAACTCCACATGAAACCCTAGTCCATATGTAAGCTCTTAGAAGAGATGTATGTAATAGAACAGTTCTTAATTGAACATGTGTTCAAGGAAACTGAATATGAACAACTATAATGATGATGGGTTGAAGAACAACATCGGGTATATAACAACATTGTCTATTAAGGTAGATTCAAGTGTTTGGCATCCAATTTCTGAGGATAACACTCCACTTTCTTTTGTATAATATTAACCAACATTTTCACTTCCCAACTATGCTTTGGTTGGACAAGGTTCTATATAAAATGACATGGAGCAATTCTAATACTGAAGATGGTCATTCTTTGGATGAATTGAATATCATTATGTTGCATTTTCAACCTATTAGGTTGGAGCCAAATAGGTGTCCAATTCTTCCAACTTATAGCTAGTTTTCTCACTTTTATAGTAGAGAAGACACTCCTTTTTATCTTTCTCTACATCATGCGACACATAATTGATGTTACAAACATATACAAATTCCTTTATCTCCCCATCCAAGTTGTCCAACAATTTATAAATTTCCTCAAATTGTGAGTGTGAACTATTTTTGACAAGGAGTAAATGAATTATTCTTTCAGCTCCAATCCAGCTGCATATTGGACTCTTTTCCAATGCCTCGTTCATCACCTTTATGACCTTGGATTTATCATCCCATCCACATGGTTCACTTCAATGTGGTTCCAACTCAAGAAGATGATATGATTCATGCTTTGCTAGCTCCACGATTCCATGGATTCAACAAACATCAAGTAAGCTTTCCCATACCAAATAACTGTCTTAAATGACATTCCATTGATAAAGTTCAATGCTTCATGTAGGAGGCTAGCCCAACTGAGAAGGGAAACCATGAAATTGTAGTTCCCCTCTCTTTACTTCTTCCTCTTCATTATATGGGCATCCTGCTTGGTCAAGGAGGTCAATCATACAACAATTAACTACCAATCTTGGTGTAATTTGGTAATCTTGATCGATGCACTCAAAGTATTGATTCCCTTCAGAAGCCAAACTTACATGGTTGCACGCAGTCAGAACAAAACCAACTATGATACAGGTTGATTGCAAACTATCCTAGCTTTGTTTTTCCATGAACTCTACATGCACCAAGGAAAGTTTCCCAAACAACAACATCAGGTTTACATAATTTTGCAAATGTTGCAGTGAAATGATATTGTGAGATGAGATAATACATACCCTCCTCTTACCTGATCATGAAGGAAGGGTTTATAGGGCCCACTACTGCTACATGTGACCCTTAATTCCATTGGGAAATCATGTATCCTTTGGAGTAGTGATATGGGTGTTTCCTCTACTATGTAATCTGAATTATATCTCTCCTTTGATAGAGTGTTTTCCTCTAATATTACCACTATATATTCTTGTTTTGCAGGTGATTAAGTTAATTAGACCTTAAATATTGTCAATACTATCAACATAAGAATAAATAATATCCCAAGAATCATATCATATGCCCTTAGCTATATAGATTTTAGATCAACCCCTGAGTTGTGTATTTCATATCATGCTACATAGTTTCCCTAGGCCTGGAATTACACTTCAAAGAACTATGCAAATTGTGAATTTCAATGGGACTTCAAGGACTAAACAATGCTACGAATTGTTGATGCACTGAGGAGGCATCAAATGCCTCTTGAATCAGTATATAAATACTTATTACACTAAAGGAGTTATTTTAAGGGGTGGTTGTCTAGGAGACCTTCGTTGTCTATCCAGAACCTATAGGAGTTTTCCATATGTTCAACATATATCAATGAATCTTCGCTATTCATGTGGCATTTCTTTCATCCACTAATCTTCCATTTTTCTTCAAACACCAGCTTCCAGGGTTCTTTTTCAAACATCACATCACTCCAAAATGCTTCTAGTGTATTCTTCAAACACCGTACCGGTGAAGTGGAAACCAAACATGCTTCAGTGGGCATACAATCATGCTCAAGATTCAATCGGGACGATAAATTCTATTTCGCTCAAGTCAATGCTCAAGCCAAAGGATTTAATGGACACTCTGAGGCACCAAGTCATGCGGAAATGATGGAATTATTTCCCGTGAGCACAAGTTTGGGTTCAAACGCTAGAGTTTAAAAAAAATATATCATTGTTCCTTTTTCCATCAACGAAACTGATTCGGTTTCAAGGTATTTTAATATCCAAAACATTTGTAGTTTAATTCAGAGGTCTCTCTTTCAAGTTATGAAAATCGTAGATGACAAGAAGGAATTGAACTTTGTAGAAATGGTCCATCTTCCCGAAGAGCAGATTATTTGTCTTTGCAATTGAATTGTACCTAATGCTGCATAAAACCAGTGTCCTGATATTAGAATCAATTTTAAATCATTGAATCAATTATCCTTGCAGACAATTGGCTTCTACAGGGACAAGCGAGCGATGGGTAGAATATTGAAAGAGATAGGGGTTGTAGATCATTATATTCATATGCAAATGGAGGAAGGCACATTTGAACCAGGTTTGTACGTAGGGATTTTGAAGCATTCCATAATTTTTTTCTATTGGCATCAAGGTACCCATCTCAAAGATGCATGAAGGAAACGCGTTTCTTACACTTTCATATTGGGTGTAGTGGATTTGTGTGATGATAGTTTTCCGTGCGTTGAAGAGCATAACATTCTATAAGATTTGTCTGCTTCTGTGGCCACCACTTCTTGTAGACTAAGGTGAAATCAAAGGCTTAAGATAAGTCATGTCCAAAATTCTGAAAATGATATCAGGGTTTCTTCTGGGTTCAACGTAGACATCAGAATGTATATCAGTATGAACCCTCCCGAAGGTCTAGCAATACCCAAACATACGTTTTTCTTTTTTGATGGATTTCATAGATGTGCTTTTCTCACTACTAAGTATAAATGATCAAGAAATTATTTTAGTACTAAATTAAAAAAGTTTAATGTGAATGCACTTGGGTTTGAGATGGAGAAAATGTCCAAAGACTATGATCTTGATTTCACTAGGCTCAACAATGAAGAATTTGTTTCTCTTTTAAATTATTTTGCATTTCCAAAGTTCGAGAGTTATACAAACTTGGTGAATTGTATCCAAGGTCTATACAGGGAAAGACGGAAGTGAAACATCCAATCAAGGCTTAATGAATTAGAAGAGAAAATCTTGTAGAATTTTCTCCAGGTTCTACATGAGTACTACAGATTTATTTGATATATGCCTGACTCAACATCTGGAGATGGGAGGGAGTGTATTGGAGCTGAGGAGATTCCTATTCAAATAAATTGGTTCCAGCAATTGAAACATCATTTGGCTACTATTTGGAGTGGAAACTTAGGTAAGCAGAAGCTTCTTTTCACTGTCTCTGAGATTAAATTTCTGATAAATTGTGAAGCAAGAAATGCAGAGAGAAAGGATAGAATAGAAAACAGTATATTAGAATGTAAGAAGAACTGAAGAGTGTCTGAAGAAGTTAAAAGATTACAATGCAATGAAAAAGAGCTGAGCTAAATAGGTTCAAGAGAAACAAGAATAGAAAGTACAGCTGGCCAGGACAACTGGTAGTGTACAGTCAGACTGTTGAGGTTACATTATATTTAACACTCCCTCTTAAACTCAACAGTTACAATCATTAGTACTGATTATGCCTAAGTGTTGTCTCTGAAAATCAAAAATAGATTTTCCTAGTGGCTTTGTAAAGATATCAGCAAGGTGATCTCGAGAACCACAAAATTGTAGTGCAATATCACCATTATTGACTAGCTCGCATATGAAATGAAAATGAGTGTCAATGTGTTTTCTCTTCTTGTGAAACACATGATTTTTAGATAAAGCAATTGCTGAAGTATTATCACAGAAAATAGGAGTTGGATCCTTTTCTGTATGTGACATATCTTTCAATATTCTTCTCATCCATACATCTTGACAAGAAGCTGAGGTAGCAGCGACATACTCTGCCTCTGCAGAAGATATGGAAACAATCGGTTGCTTCTTTGATGCCCATGAAATTAGGTTCGTGCCCAGTTGAAAAACATGTCTAGATGTGCTTTTCCTATCATCTAGGCTACCTGCAAAATCACTATCTGTGTAACCAGAGAGTTGATTACTATCAGATTTAGTGTACCATAAGCCAAAATTGAGAGTTCCTACTACATATCTCAAAATTCATTTTGCCATTTTCCAATGAGAATCTTTGGGTGATTCCATGAATCAGGAAACAAGGCTGGTTGCATACATGATGTCAGGCCTAGTTGTTGTAAGATACAACAAACTGCCTACGAAACTTTTGTACAGGGTAGAGTCCACTATAGGACCTTCATCATTCTTGCTTAATTTTGTGCCTAATGGTATGGGGGTTTCCGCTGGATTGCATTCTTCCATGCGAAATCTTTTGAGGATGTCTGCTGCATACTTTTGATAACAGACAAAAATGCCTTTGGCTGATTGATGAACCTAAATCCCTAAGAAATATTTCATTATGCCAAGATCTTTCATCTCAAACTCAGATTGCATGGCATGTTTAAAATCTGTTAACTCAAGATTTCCTGTATAGATCATGTCATCAACCTATAAACATACAATCAAAATTTTACTGTGCTAATCTGTTTTGGTGTAAAGAGTTGGCTCATTTTCGCTTCTGCTGAAACCACTTTTGATCAGATAAGTGTCAATTCTATTGTACCAAGCTCTTGGAGCTTGGTATAAGCCATACAAGGCTTTCTTCAACCGATATACTTTGACTGGGTGCTCTTGGAATTCAAATCCAAGTGGTTGATCGACATAAACTTCTTCTTCTAAAAGACCATTCAGGAATGTTGACTTGACATCCATTTGGTATACTTGCCATTTGTGTTGTGCTGCTATGGCCAATAGAGTTCTGATAGTGTCTAACCTTGCTACTCGAGAAAAATTTTCACCATAATCAGTACCTGGTTCTTGTGAGAATCCTTTGGCAACAAGCCTTTCCTTGTGCTTTTCAATCTACCCTTTTTCATTGAGTTTAGTTTTGTAAACCCACTTGACACCAATACTCTTCTTGTGAGTTGGAAAATCAACAAGATCGCATGTCTTGTTCTTCTCAATGAAGTCAATTTCTTGGTTCATGGCTTGAACCCAATGTGGCTCCTTAGCTGCTGCCTTAAAATATGTAGGTTGACATGACATTAAAGCAAAAAGGTTGTTATGTTCAAAGTCATCCAACTTCTGATGGATTTCTCTCAAACTTCAAGTTCTCTGATTTTGTGGTTCAGAGAATGATTCTCTGTTGGAACTTGCGTTATCCTGACAATTTTCAGGTTGTCTTTGTACCTGCAATCTTGGAAGAATAGTTTGAGGTACTTGTTGTCCTGAATTTTCTGCATTTTCAGAACTTGGCAGCAATGTATTTTGACTGTCCATCTATTGATTTTCTGAATCATTCTAGAATTGATTTTCCAGAAATTTTACATCTCTATCGAGAATTAATTTCTTGGTGATTGGATTGTAAAGCCTGTAAGATTTTGATGTTTCACTATATCCAGTGAAAATACATTTCTCACTTCTGTCATCAAGTTTCTTCCTTAATTCTGAAGGTATGTGAGCGTATGCTATGCATCCAAATGTCCTTAGATGCACTACATTTAGCTTTGTCCGACTCCATGCTTCTTGGGTAACTTTCATCTTTAGACTTGTGGTTGGTGATCTATTCAAGAGATAAACTGAGCATGTTACTGCTTCAGCCCAAAACCTATTTGAAAAGCTTTTCTCTTTGAGAAGTGTTCTTTCCATATTCATTATTGTCTGATTTTTCCTTTCATCCACTCCTTTGTGTTGTGGAGTATACCTGGTTGTTGTTTTCATAATAATGCCTTGTGATTTGCAGAAGTTTGCAAATTCTCTAGAGTTGTATTCTCCTCCTCCATCTGACCTGAGTGCTTTGATATATTTGCCACTCTGTTTTTCATCTTCTTCTTTGAATTCTTTGAATTTTGCAAAAGTTTCAGACTTGTGTCTGAGAAAATAGATCCATATTTTTCTGCTGAAATCATCAATAAACGTTAGAAAGTAGAAACTACCACCTATGGACTATATTTTCATTGGTCCACATAGGTCAGTGTGAACAAGTTCAAGATGTTGTTTGGCTTGATTTGATAACTATGGAAAACTAGTTCTCTTATGTTTTCCAGGTATGCAAGACTCACATGGGGGAATTTGCTCTTTAAAGATAGGTAGACCTTTGACCATGGAGTTCTTCTGAAGAAGAATTAGACTCTGAAATGGTAGATGTCCAAATCTTGTATGCCAAACCATTGTTTCATTCAAGGTAGATGCACTTTGTGCATATGGTTGACTTAGCTTTGCAGTTCTGAGTGTAAGGGGAAACATCCTATTTGGAGTCATATGGATTTCAGAAATTAATTTTCTTCTGGGGTATTTGTCATATATTTTGCAAGATTCTGCCTCAAAAAGTACCTTATAGCCATGTTCAATGAGCTGTCCTACACTTAGAAAATTATGTTTTAGATATGGAACATGATAGACATTATATATGTCTTTTTTGACATTCTGTTTAGTAAGAATAGGAACAGTTCCTTTTCCTTGAACCTTGACTAAGTAATTATTTCCAAGTGTAATATCAGATGAAATTGAAGAATCAATGCATGAAAGTAATTCTTTTTTACCTGTCATGTGATCGTTGCATCCACTGTCCAGCAACCAGAGATCTTTAGGTTGTTGTTCAGTCTTGTGGCATGAGAGAAACGTACCTCCTGAGGTTTCTCCTGTATGATTTGACACATGTGCTCTGCCTGAGAGGTGATCTGCTTTCTTCTTCCTGCATTCAGATTCATAGTGCCCATACTTTTTGCAATAATAGCATTGTATTCTTGTTTTGTCATTTGATCTTCTCCCTCTTCCTCTTTGAGGCTGGAAATTCTGATGTTGATTTTGTTGTTGTTGTCTTTGACCTTGGAAATTTTGATTGGGATATTGTTGTTTGCTACCTCTTCCTTGGTGACCTCTGCTTCTTCCTCTGCCTCTCCCTCTGCTGAAGGAGAATTGAGTTTTGAAAGCATTGGAGGTTGGCTCATCTGTGAGATGCAGTCTGGTTTCATGTGTCACCAGAGAACCAATTAGTTCATCTGTTGAAAAACTTGACAGATCCTTGGATTCAAGGATTGTTGTTACAACCATTTCGAATTTCTTGGGTAAACTTCTGAGGAATTTCTCAACAATTCATTGATCAATGATGGTTTCGCCAGTCAATCTAATCTGGTTCACGATGCCCATGACTCTGGTCATGAACTGATCCACATTTTCAGACTCTGTCATTCTTAGAGTCTCGAATTGTGTCCTCAAGGTCTGCAGTTTAACTGTTTTGACCATGTCATTCACTTGATAGGAAGATTTAAGGATATCCCAGGCCTGTTTTGAAGTACTAGTGCCTGTGATTTTTGAGAAAATCGAGCCATCCACAGAATTTTGAATCTAGAATTTGGATTTATTTTCTTTCTTCCTCAGTGTTGCCTGAGCAATTCTCTGTGGATTTGTCATGGCAGAAAGGGTGGCTGGACCTGGTTCCACATATCCAAGATCCACTGGTTCCCAACAATCTTGTGCTTACAAGAACGAACTCATTCATAGAGACCGGAACTCATAGTTCTTTCCAAGAATAATTGGACCCTGAGTTGGTCCTAAATTGCTAGATGACGCCATATTTTTTTATTTTTTTTTTAAGTTTGCAGAAAAAAAATAGAGGGAAATTTTGTATTTACCTTCGATCACCAAAACACTGATTTGTCGATGGCCGAAAAGAGATTATCAGCCTTGAATTTGGCCTTAGTCACCCTGCAATGTGACCACGCACCTTAATGTTAAAGCGCTACGGGCTTTTACGGATTTTTGCCTTTCAAATCGCTGAAATGCGAAATATGCCTTTGGACAATTCAATGGTCCAGATCTTCCTGTGATCTGAGGGTCCAGATCTTATCAGGATATCACGAATCGGGACTTCATGAACCCGGATGACGATCTCTTCTAACTCCTCGATTCCCCAATCTATGATTTGATGAAATGGCGAAATGACTTCAAAGATCAACGATCCTCGTTGATTTGAGATCAACGACTCAGATTATTTTAGACATTCGCGTATCGGTATTTTGCGAATCAAACGCATGACCTCTTGGTCTCTCGACTCCCGAAAAGCCAATTCCCGAAATGCCGATGGCCCTTTCTTTTCGGGACTTTCCCGATTTCTTCGATCTTCGCCACGCGTCCCAACAAATGGACAGCTCAAGTCTGCTTTGGGGGTTTCACCGTGGAGATTCCCGATCCCTCGTTTTGACAAGATGACGTCAGCTGGGCCCCAAAATGGAGCCTTCCTCTTTTTGGGATTTCGGACTTCACAGTTCTGAAATGCTTGTACTTCTTGTCCTCAGGATTCGCGAAACGCCGAATCCCGATATGCCGATGGCCCTTTCCTTTTTGGGACTTTTCCCGAGTCCTCGGATTTATGCCATGCGTCCCCACAAGATGGATGGTCCTGATTCAACCTCGGGATATGGTGACTTGCGATGCTCCGTTGACACAACTTCTCTGTCAAATTGAAATCTCGGATGTCAAAATGCTGACGGTTTCCTCAATGTACTCCACGTGTCCGGTCAAATGGACGGCTGTGATCTTATCGTTATTTCATGAATCACGATTTCACAAGTTTAGAACTCTTATTGCAACGGTCTTTCAAAACCGTGAACTACGATATGCCGATTTGACAGCACTTGGATCTGCTACCACCTGTCCTCTGAGATGGACGGCTCAGAAGTCCTCTCGGGATTTTGCGATATCGCGTATCGGAGTTTTGGAGTGCAATCACCTTTGCTCGTCCAACTCCCGATTCCCGATTTTGCGATGGGATAAGATCAACAACTCATGATCTTTCTTGATCCAACGGTCTAGAATGACTCATGATTTCGCGATTTGCGAATTCTCACGATAGTCTTCTAAACTTTACACCTTGCGAGTCAGCGAAATGCTGTGATCTCGCCATGTGTCTCTTGACGGACGGTCTAGATGATGTCAGGACTTCACAAGTCAAAATTTATCCTGTGCGCTCTAGAGGTTTAAACCTCGTGCGCTTTCTCGTTGATCCAACGTATGTCGGTCCTCTGCGCAAGATCTAACAGTCGAAACTCTTTCGCCTTTTCCGCACTCTCCTCGTCCCTTCTGAACTGGTTTCCCGCTTTGGATCCGTTTTTAGGACGAATCTTATGGCCGCAATGGCTGTCCCTTGCGTGTTTGATGTGATCTTTACTGCATTTGAAGGAATTTTCTCCTGCAGAAGAAAACATTTGTGAATCTTTCAAAGATTTGAAAGAATTTCACAAATTCTTTGTTCTCTGCTACAATCTTTGATAGATTTGAAGAATTCTTGCAATTCTTTAAAAGCTTCTTCTTTCTTTAACAATCTTCCACAAACTTGAACAAATGTCCATGAAATCTTCACTGTTTCTACCTTCTGCAGGAATCTTTAACGAATTGAATGAATTCTTCGAGTTCTTTAAATGTTCTTTCGTCCTGCAGCTCTTCTTCGTCAATCTTTGACGATTCTTGAAGAATGTGCAAGAATCTTTAAAGTTTCTTATTTCTTGGTCTCTGCTTCCTCGTTCTTTCAAGAGTAGTATGCTCTACAACCTCTACAAGCTTCCTACATTGATCTTTTGAACGTAAGACGGTCTTCTTCCTCGTGGAAGTTTCCTGCGAGGATATTTTGAGAGTATGATGGATGGCTCTCCAAACCTTGTGAAAGAGACTGTGTCACATGATCTCAAGATTGGTGAAGCTCTATGATGTGAGGATCATGTTTCTCTCCAGACTGTGTGAAGAGGCTTACTGTTGAAGCTCTGATACCATGATAAATTGTGAAGCAAGAAATGCAGAGAGAAAGAATAGAATAGAAAACAGTACATTAGAATGTAAGAAGAACTGAAGAGTGTATCAAGAAGTTAAGTGATTACAATGTAATGAGAAAGAGCTGAGCTAAATAGGCTCAAGTGAATCAAGAATAGAAAGTACAGCTGGACAGGACTGTAGTGTCCCCAAGGCCGAGCCCCGTTGTAAATCAGGATATATGAAATGAATTGTAAACATGTTCTATAGGCTGGTGAGTCGAGTTTTGTATAAGTTGATAATCTTATGTGTTTTTTAGGCCAGGGAGCCTAAGTGTAGAAGGCCAGGAGCCTACTGATGTACTTGTATGTATGCAGAATGATTAATAAAATATAAACACCACCAGGTGCAAACCGACAACGATGAATGAGTGAAGGGGGACTAAGCGTCCACAAAGTGGGCAAGGAATTAGGGGTTGGAAGGTGGAAAAATGGGCTAAGTGTTGAGCCTAGGGGCTAATCCTAGGGGCTTAGGCCTGGAATAATATTTTAATATTATTTCCTAAAAAGCCATGTGCATATTATTTTATCCTATGTTCCTAGCAAAACAGAAAGGCGTGTACAGGGAGGCATGCAGATGGAATGCATGCAGTTCCGAGGGTGACAAATGTCCACCCTGACGCATGCAAATAAAACAGAAAGGAACAGTCGTGGGGGGGGGGATCTCTGGAATTCCATTCGACTCGACTTCCCTGAGCAGGAGATGTAGGAGCCAGTCTGCAGGAGACCTCGTGTATGTATGTTACAGAGAGGAAGCCTGTGTTGGGTGTTGAAGAATGCGTGTTTACCCTTGTTCATATATGTGGAGTCTGTCTATGAGAGAATACCAGTGTGTGCATTCCCTGAACGAAATGTCCATGTCAATTTCGGGGAAGAGTCTCTATTTTCCTAGGAAAAGTTGAGCGAGCTTGTGCGTGGATCCCTATTCTGAAATCTTGACCCAGAGAACATCCTGTGACTGCTGAGCCAGTTCTTGGGAAGCTTGTGTCCATTTTCCCTGTGTTTGTTGTGGCATACAGTTTTGGACTGCGTGAGGCTTGTTGGACTGTGAACGACTCCCTCCAGGTGAGAGAGTGCGTAGAGGAAGGAGAGAGCTCTTGGAAGGAACCCTGTAGCTGCCACAGAACCCGGAGACTTCCGTTCCGGTATGTTCCTGTAGCCCAAGGTAAGGGAGACTAGAAGTCAAAGGACTGTCCAGGTGACAGAGAAGGTGCACTCTCCTAGGGTGGAACAGGCATGTGGGGAATGAGGGTCTGTGGGCAGTGAGCATGGGAGATTCCTGGGAGAGCATTATTCCTGGTGGTTGTGTGTGACTGAATTCCCTGTAAGCTCAGCCTGAGTCTGGATTCCTTACCCTGGGGTGGAGCTCAGTCCCAGTTCAAGGGTGACCCACTGTTGAGTTGAGGAGCAGTGCGGTCTATGGCTGGGAGGTTCATGGAAGGCCTACATTTGGTTGGTGGATTTCTCCACTGTCACAAGATAAGTGTTTAATTATATTCTTACCACATTTTATCATGACTGTACTGGATCTGTTATCATGTTTTCCACTGTGTAAATGAATTACTATTGAAAGATATGAATTATCTAATTATAACAGTAACTATATGCTTTACTCTGGAATTTAAATGTGTTTAATTGTGTTAAATGCATGTGGTTATATTGGCCGGTGTTTATTATTAAAAAGTGTGTACAAATTGGTATCAGAGCGCGAGTAAGCTATGAACTCCGAAAAGGGTACACTACAAATTGGTATGAGAGCCAAGGTTTCGACACTGAGCCTAGATGGGCCAGTGGAGCGATGTTTGGACTGAGAATGTGAGGGGAAATTGAGTCGGGAGGACCAATTTCGGACCCTGGTTTGCTCCAAAGCGTTAAGGAGACACTTGACGAGTTTTTATTAAGAACTCGGGAAGTATAGCGGTGCTATGAAACCGCAGCTAGTGTGGTCTATGGCCACAGGGATATAGGTCTCTACACCAATGGTGTTAGAACTGTAGGATCTATTCGGGAGGGAAGGAGAACCCTTGTAACCATCAGATATGGAGAATGTGTCAAAGGTTTAAAGCCTTTGGATATTGCACAAAGGATTGGAAAATCACGATACGCGAAATTCTGAATTGGTTAGGAATCGTCTGAGCCGTCAGATCTCGGTCAGAAAACCTGTTAGCTCTAGGATCTGTCAGGAGATGTCTGAAGGTTAAAACTCAGAGACTAGGGGCGAATGCTCCAAAATAGATATAGACCATATGAAAGATGGAGGACACGTGTCGTGAGATTTCCCATTTCGGGAAATCAGGAATCGCGATATCGGGAGTCCTAGTAACAAGGGATTGGGACTTTCCATGATGGAAACCCTGAAACGTCGAAAATATCTGCACCGTTGATCTGAGGAGGGGATCTAGCTGTTGGATTCCATGCTTGGATTGGACATGGACGCATGAATGCATACCACATGCCAGTGAGTCGAAGAGACAGGCGAGAGTGGCGGGACCCGATGACATCATTAAAAGTGACGTGGACCCTCCTGAACGTACCACATGCCATGATGGTGAAGGATGATAGCTGTGCTGTGGGCCCGGAGAATAAAGTACCTCATAATTTTGGGAACTCGCGAGATAAGGGCATGGGAGCTCAACATTGAAACTCACGAAGTCGCGAAGTAGCGAGAACAAGAGGAGAAAAGTCAACATCGCGTCTTGGGGTTTCGTGAAAGGGAGGCACCAAGGATGGATGCCACAACTCACGAAGGTGTGAATAGTGAAGGGTGCTAGCATGTAGCCCTAGGCTACGGTCATGCGTAGCAGACGCTAGCGAGGAGGGAGCCATACCCTTGTCACATCTCGGGTATCGGCGTTTAGAGGAATGAGTTGAAAGTTTTCGACTCACGAACTCGTGATATCGCGAGTTGCGAAAAGGGTGACTTGGGTTTCGTATATTTAACCATCGGATCTTCATGTACTGAGATTCCAAAGTTTCGAAGTCCCAAAAATTGCAGAGCCAGACAGAGCTTAGAAAACTTTGTGAAGTTGAAATGTCTTTCGTTCTTGTTCGTATTAGTTATAAATGTCATGGATTGCTCATGAAGTTTAATGGCCTGAAAATTTTTGAATTTAATTGCACAGTGCGTGTGCAAAGTTCAACGAAGGCTAGAACTCCAGTTAATCAACGTCGAGTATGGAGTGGGGAAGAGTGCAGATTACCCCTGAAATGGAAGACGAACGGGAAGGAAAGGATGTTAACCTAGGAGTCGAAGGATCGAACTCTAATGGGAACAGAAAAGAGATGGATAAGGAAGAACATATGATGCAACTCATCGAAATATTACAGAAAGATGCCCAGCCTCACCTAGCCGATAGCCGAAATCTCATGAAAGTCCGGGATCGACAGGGTGAATTCAATTTAAAATTGTTGAAGAGCCTGGAAAGAATAGAAAAGAAATTGGAAAAAGGGAGTGACACAAGCAGATCAAGAAGTGTCAGAACCCTTGAGGGGAGAAGGAGATCGAGGAGTGGTGACAGACATTACCGTCTCTCCCCGAAGCATTCTGGCAAGTAGACACACAATAGTTCAAGCCCGTCCCCTTCTAGAAAACACCAAAAATCTGGAAAGGATGAATTGAAAGGGGAGATGAAAAAGATTAAGCCTCCAACATCGATGGAGAACATAAGAAGGAAGAAGATGACGAGACCTGGTTTCTTGGCATGAAGAAATACTTCCAATTGTAGAATTATTCTGCCCATGCAGAAGGAAGAATTGCAATGTACCAAATGAAAGGAAAAAAATCCATGTGGTGGGATCAGTTTGTGCAGGTGCAGCACATCCGGGAGAAAGAGGTCACTTGGAAGGAATTTAAGAGGTATTTTGAGAAGAAATACCTGGCTAAAAGATACTATGACAGAAAGATGAAGGAGTTCTTCGAACTCAAGTTGGGCAGTATGACCATTGATGAGTATGAACGAAGTTTTCTGGAGCTACTGAAGTATGTTCCATTCATCAAAGACGAGGCTGTCAAGATTCAGAGGTATCTAAGTGGACTGCCACCTTCCATTGGTGACAAGATTCAATATGATGATCCTAAGACCATGGACTAAACCATAAGAAGGGAGAAATGCCTATATGAACAGCAAAGAGAAAAGCCTACCTTTCTGGAGGCTTGGGATGACCAGAAAAGGTTGAAGAAAGAACATAGGCAGAAAGGAAACGGGCCTCCATTTTTCAAGAATGGCCCTGGGGTACAGTCATCCTTTAGAGACCCCAGGAAAGTTGAAGGGATTAAGCAGATGCCAAGGCCTCCACCCATGGAGTGTTGGGGCTGTAAAGGGAATCATAGGTACAGATATTGCCCCCACAGAAAAGACAAAGCAAGAAATGTACATATTGTTCATCAAGTTGAAACAGTGGAGGATATGGGCAGCAGAATGTTGAGGATCTACGCAGCACTAGACAATAAGCAAGCAGAATTTCAATCGCACATGATTGAAGTGGAAGGTATGATCAACAACCGACCACTTGTTATTTTAATTGATTCAGGGGCTAGCCATAGTTATGTAGATCCTAGAGTGGTGGAAAGTTTGCGTCTAACAAGAAGAAAACATGAGAAGTCTTGGTTAGTACAGTTAGCCACAGGGACTAACAGGAAGGTCACTGAATTGGTTAAGTCTTGTTCAACGTACATGAAAGAAATGAGCACTAAAGCTGAATTGAACATTCTGCCTTTAGGCTCATACGATTGCTTAATTGGGATGGACTAGTTAGACTAGAACCATGCCCTTCTGGATTGTCGTAACAAGAGGTTCACGTGCCTGAACAAAGAGGGAAATCAGGTAACCATCCAAGGAATTCCCAGAGCCATGGCTGTGAGGGAAATCTCAGCCATGCAGCTGAAGAAATGTTACCGGAAAGGCTGTCAATTATTTGTAGCCCGGGTGGAAGAAGTATTCCAAGATGTGGTTTCGAATTTGGAAAACCACAAGGTACTCAAATAATTTGAGGACGTGTTTCAGGAGGTGCCTGGACTACCTCCGAAGAGGGACATCGATTTTTCTATAAATTTGATGCTTGGAGAAGCTCCAGTTTCGAAAGCTCCTTATAGAATGAGTACACCAGAGATGAAAGAGTTGCAATTGAAGCTCAGAGAGCTACTAAAGAAAGGTTACATTCATCCCAGCGTGTCACCGTGGGGAGCCCCAATCCTATTTGTAAAGAAGAAAGATGGGACATTGAGGCTGTGCATTGATTTTCGGCAGTTGAATAAGGTCACTGTCAAGAACAAGTATCCTCTGCCGTGGATTGATGATCTTTTCGATCAGTTGAAGGATGCAAAAATATTTTCGAAAATAGATCTCCGATCTGGATATCACCAAGTGAGAATAAGGGATGAGGACATCAACAAGACTACCTTCAGAACAAGGTACGATCATTATGAGTTTACAGTGGTGCCGTTTGGATTGTCCAAAGCGCCTGCTGTCTTTATGTGCTTAATGAATGGAGTGTTCAGAAATTATTTGGACAAGTTTGTCATAGTCTTCTTGGACGATATCTTGGTGTACTCCAATACATAGGAAGAACATGAACAACACCTTAGAATGGTGCTACAGGTGTTGAGAGAACACCAACTCTACACAAAACTGAGCAAGTGCTCATTTTACCAAAAGCAGATCCATTATCTGGGACACATTATGTCTGAAGAGGGGATCGTTGTGAATCCTAAGAAGGTACAGGCCATTCAAGAATGGCCAACGCCAAGGAATGTGACAAGAGTTAGATCCTTTATGGCTCTGGCAGGTTATTATAGGAGGTTCGTAGCCGGATTTTCAAGGATAGTCCATTCTATCACTTCCTTGCAAAGGAAGGGGAATAAGTTCCAGTGGACTGAAGAATGTGAGAGAAGCTTCTAGCAATTGAAGCAGCTGCTAACTAGTGCTCCAATCCTAAGGATTGCAGATCCAAAAAAAGATTACGTAGTGTGCACAGATGCGTGTAAGGAGGGGCTGGGAGGAGTTCTCAGCCAAGAAGGATTTGTAGTTTGCTATGAATCCTGGAAGTTGAAGGAACATGAGAAGAATTATGCCACTCATGATTTGGAGCTGGAAGAAATCATCCACGCCATGAGGAAATGGAGACATTACCTCATGGAAAAGAAATTCGAATTAAGAACAGACCACAACAGTCTGAAATATTTATTTGATCAACAACCTTAAATTCCAGGCAAATTAGATGGCTGGAATTTCTGTGTGAATTTGACTTTGATATCAAGCATATCAAAGGGAAAGAAAATAAGGTGGTTGATGCACTCAGCAGAAAAGTGTATGAATTACATGCTACATCCATTAGCATGTACCAGAATGAGATGAAAGATAGAATTTTGGAAGATGCAAATGCCGATTTGCAGTACAAAAGTCTTGTAGCGAAGCTACAACAGCGTGAGAGACCACAGACCTAGGAAAGTTACACTTTGGGAACTAGTGGTTTACTTCTGTATAAAAACAGAGTGTATGTACCTAATGACTAGGAATTGAAGCTGGAAATTCTAAAGGAGATGCATAACGTGGCTTATGCTGGACATCCTGGATATCAGAAGACTGTGGCAGTAGTCAAAATCCATTATTTTTGGTCGGGTTTGAAGAAATAAATTGTTGAATACATCGCCAGATGTATGGAGTGCCAGAAGGTTAAGTCGGAGAATAGGCACCCAGCAGGGTTGTTGCAGCCTTTACCTATTCCTGAATGGAAATGGGACGTGGTAACAATGGATTTTATCACAGGATTTCCCAGAACAAGCAAGCAACATGATTCAATCATGGTGGTGGTGGACAAGCCTACTAAATATGCCCATTTTATTCCACTGAAAACCACCCACAGAGCAGCAGATGTTCCTGATATTTTCCTAAAAGAAGTTGCACACTTGCACGAAATTCCTAAGACAATTGTGTTTGATAGAGACCCAAAATTCACTTCAAATTTCTGGAAGGGACTGTTCAAAGGATTCAGAATGAATCTGAACTTTAGCACAACATATCATCCCAAGTATGATGGAGAGACAAAGAGAGTAAACCGAGTAATAGAAGACATGCTGAGAATGTATGTGATGGATAAACCATCAAAGTGGGAAGACTACCTGCATTTTGTAGAATTCGCCTACAATAATGGGTATCATGCGTCATTGAAAATGAGCCCGTTCGAAGCACTTTATGGAAGAAAGTGCAACACTCCAGTGAGCTGGGATAATCCAGTTGACAGAGTAGTAGTTGG
>JZKD02S1408190.1:248867-269365 GCA_000966675.3 Picea glauca | reverse complement strand
TGAAAGTGAAAACTAACAGGAGTTCCCTAAAGTTGGGAAGTTGTGCCAAGTTGGAAGCAAGATTTTGTGGGCCATTTGAAATCCTGGAAAGGATTGGGTCGGTTGCATACATGCTTGCATTACCTGCATCTATGACTGTACATAATGTGTTTCATGTGTCACTGCTTAAGAAATATGTGCCTGATGCTAATCATGTTATCGATTGGACTGTGATTCAGGTGGAACCAGAAGGTGTCCTGCAAGTGCATCCTGTGCGCATATTGGACAGGAAAAGAAAACAGCTCCGAAATCGAGCTATAGAGCTTGTAAAGGTCCAGTGGACCTGGTATGGTCCTGAAGACGCGACATGGGAGCATGAAGAAGTAATGCGGGCAGAGTACCCGAATCTTTTTGAAAATTTTGAAGAACTTGCAAATGCGATGTAAAGTTGCACCGAGGATAGTGCAAAAATAAGGGGAGGGGGATTGTAGTGTCCGCAAGGCCGAGCCCCGTTGCAAATCAGGATATAAGAAATGAATTGTAAACATGTTCTATAGGCTGGTGAGACGAGTTTTGTATAAGCTGATAGGCTTATGTGTTCGTTAGGCCAGGGAGCCTAAGTGTAGAAGGCCAGGAGCCTGCTGATGTACTTGTATGTATGCAGAATGATTAATAAAATACAAACACCTCCAGGTGCAGACCGACCATGATGAATGAGTGAAGGGGGACTGAGCGTCCATAGAGTGGGCAAGGGATTAGGGGCTGGAAGGTGGAAAAAGGGGCTGAGTGTTGAGCCTAGGGGCTAAGCCTAGGGGCTTAGGCCTGGAATAATATTTTAATATTATTTCCTAAAAAGCCATGTGCATATTATTTTATCCTAAGTTCCTACCAAAAAGGAAAGGCATGTACAGGGAGGCATGCGGATGGAATGCATGCAGTTCCCAGGGTGACAAATGTCCACCCTGACGCATGTAAATAAAACAGAAAGGAATAGTTGTGGGGGGGGGGATCTATGGAATTCCATTCGACCCGACTGCCCTGAGCAGGAGCCATAGGAGCCAGTCTACAGGAGACCTCGTGTATGTCTGTTACAGAGAGGAAGCCTATGTTGGGTGCTGATGAATGTTTGTTTACCCTTTTTCAGAGTCGTGGAGTCTGTCTGTGAGAGAAAACCAGTGTGTGCATTCCCTTAACGAAATGTCCATGTCAATTTCGGGGAAGAGTCTCTGTTTTCCCAGGAAAAGCTGAGCGAGCTTGTGCATGGAGCCCTATTCTGGAATCTTGACTGAGAGAACATCCTATGACTGCTAAGCTGATTCTTGGGAATCCTGTGTCCATTTTCCCTGTGTTTGTTGTGGCACGCAGTTCTGGACTGCATGAGGCATGTTGGCCTGTGAGCGACTCCCTCCAGGTGAGAGAGTGCGCAGAGGAAGGAGAGAGCTCTTGGAAGGAACCCTGTAGCTGCCACAGAACCCAGAGACTTTTGGTCCAGTCTATTCCTATAACCCAAGGTAAGGGAGACTGGAAGCTGAAGGACTGTTCAGGTGACAGAGAAGGTGCACTCTCCTTGGGTGGAACAAGCATGTGGGGAATGAGGGTCTGTGGGCAGTGAGCATGGGAGATTCCTGGGAGAGCATTCTTCCTAGTGGTTGTGTGTGACTGAATTCCCTGTAACCTTAGCCTGAGTTGGATTCCTTACCCTGGGGTGGAGCTCAGTCCCAGCTCGGCGGTGACCCACTGTTGAGTTCAGGAGAAGTGCGGTCTACGGCTGGGAGGTTCGTGGAAGGCCTGCATTTGGTTGGTGGATTTTTCCACTGTCACAAGATAAGTGTTTAATTATATTCTTACCACATTTTATCATGACTGTACTAGATCTGTTATCAAGTTTTCCACTGTGTAAATGAATTACTGTTGAAAGCTATGAATTGTCTAATTATAACAATAACTATATGCTTTACTCTAGAATTTAAATGTGTTTAATTGTGTTAAATGCATGTGGTTATATTGGCCAGTGTTTATTATTAAAAAGTGTGTACAAATTGGTATCAGAGCGCGAGTAAGCTCTGAAATCCGAAAAGGGTACACTACAAGGACAACTGGCAGTGTATAGTCAGACTGTTGAGGTTACATTATATTTAACAATTTCAACCCTCCTTTGGGATGGAATCTGTCTTTATCGTTGAAATATTTGAAAAGTCTTCCCACCTGATTTCCTTTGAAGAAGAGATTATACTGAGGTGCATAGGTGAAGGTGACAATACAAACCAAAAGGTAAGGATTTTTCCTATGTCAAAATATGGATATGTAAGGAAACACCCTATACTATCAGGTGAGCATATTATTATTCAATTCAGAAGAAACAAAAAGATGTTACCAGGGAATGTTGAAGTCATCCAAATTTCAGAGAATGCACTGCACTATTGGATAAAACCTTTAGATCCTAAAACATTACTACATGTAGCATAGAATATTGTTTTCCTGTATTTCCTTATGAGAAATGGCATTTTAGAGAAAATGAAGAGATTTGGTCAGCCTGTTATTGATAATATTTTGATCACAAAGAGAAATTTCATTGGAAAACAACTTTTGTTGGATTTCCTCATGAGCAATAAGACTTTAGACCAAGTAAAAAAAAATGATATTTCTGACATGAAGAATTTTCTTACTTCTGGTAGCCTTTACATTATTTTGGATGAATTAGAATCTGTGAAAGAAGACATTTCACCAGAGTTGCAAGATTCATATCTGCAATGGAAAACACAGTTTTCTAATTTTAACCTTGATTAGACCATGAGCAGTGTTGTTTTTTCCATTGAGACATGGAAATACCTTTGTTCATCCATCTATAGAGATGGGAAAGAATAATTCAGTCAAAATATATTATCAATGATTTGGAAGGATATGTTATTCGTGCTTAAGAAAAATATTGAATCTGAAAAAGAGGCAGTAAACTGTTTGACCCTATAAACAAATCCTCCACTAAGACAACCCATATGGATGTACTTGTGAATGTGGCTACTTGTAAGTTGGCATAAAACCTATCTAGTTGTGATTGGAGTCTATATGGTTTCCTATGTTTATTGGACTATGTATACCCACCTACTTCTAGTGGTTTCTACTTGAGGTTTATGTCTAAAATCACCAGTACATACTTACAAGTTACAGTGTGTCCAACTTTACTTTTCTGTGTGCCTGAAAGTCTTAGCTATGCTTCTAATTAGGTCAACAACCAATAAAGCAATTGGCAAAGACTGTGATAACGAATCATGTAACCATGTTCTGTCACATTGTCATTTGGAGTGTAGTAGGTCCTCCCCACATTGTATAATGGTAGAAGCCAACTAGGATGAAAGCATTCCTTCCATCTCCTGAGGTGCCTCAAAACTTTTGACTTGCGTGCAAGATGGAAGCCAATGTCATGTTGATAGGGATATATTTTTATTTTTCCATAAAAAGAGGCTCGAATTTTACTGAGCTACACTCTGTTTTTATTTATGTTTATCCTTTGATATATATGAAATATATGTATATATTTATAATCAATATTCTGTTAATTTTTAATTACTAACAATTATCACATTGGGTGGGGTATCTAAACCTTTTTGCATTCATTTTAAGACGATTTTCAAACAAGAAGGTAGATGAATGTGTTGGTATTATGAATGCTTGTTTTGAGTACCTAATTACATTGATCCATTTCTCATAATAGATTCAGAATGTATTGGAGCTTGTTTGGAGCCAAAGAGGTGAAAATATGATATTTGAGGTTAGTTTGTGAGTTACTTGTATTTTGTTTGTTTTGATTTTCTTTACTTTGTTTGGAAATGTGGTATTGAATAATTTAGCATTCAACATTACTGAATAACTTCTTCAATTATGCCTAGTTGTTTCTTTTCAATTTGTATTAATTTTTGTAGCTACATGTGGAATGCCTTTATGATTGGTTAGAAAACCATATTCCTTTTATGTGCCAAAGGGTTTGAGACACTATTCTTTATAAGATACATAATTATTGACTAATTGTTACCAGAATTTGTTATTAGACAACACATGACATTGGTTTGGAACACAAAATACATCATCATTGGCTAATTGTTATCATAATTTGTTATTTAGACACTACAAGACATTAGTAAAGGTAGCACATGAATATATAATGGTAATCCGTTTGGTTATTGTTCATCTTATTCACATGCTTTTTTCACAGTATATCAATTTTGTATGTGGGGAATCTGATTTTGATTCCAGCTCTACTGATATTTGATTAAAAAATAGATAACTTTTGGGTTGTAATTGATGTGTCTGAATTCTACGAGCTGAAATGAGAGTATGCTCTAATATATCAATTATTTTGGTAAATCTAGGCCATGAAGAATTTTTAATATTTGAAACAATTATTTATTGGCTGTCTTGGCTGAGTGCTTCTAGTGACAACATGTTCTAACCTAAATTAGGAATACAATGTCCACTGTGGGACAACTATTCTATAATCTTTATATGTTCTCTTCTTTCATTATTTAAATACCCTAACAATGAACTGAAAATTTTTCCAAGAGTATGGTCATCATAATCTAATAACATGACTGTTAGAAGAATAGGGATGTTAGAAGTATTTTCAAAAATATCTTCCCTTGTTTAGAACAACGATCATTGGAGGATAGGGGAAGTTGTTATATCTAGGGATAGGGTACCTATATGACAACCAGTTGGCCTAAAATCAACAAAGGCATGGCATGAATAGTATGTTTGACAAATTGCATCCAAGTCATATTTCTTTAACGTTCTAAAACTTTTGGAGACCTATATATCTAACTTTAAAATATATCATTTATGTAGATTTTGCATGTTACTATGGTGGAAAAATAGAGTGTAAACTCTGTCCACAATCATTTTCTCAACACGCTTGAAAATTTCTTTGATTGTTGGTTACTTTGTAAATCCTAGGGAAGGTTTTAGTCACTATGATAGGCCTGCTTGATGACTATGTATTTCTCAGTAAAATGGAATATCAATGTCATTGTTTACATACCATCAACCTGCCGGAAAGAAATGTCAGAGAGTCCATCACAAGTGAAAGATTTATAATTTCTTAATGGAAAACTACATCTAGTTTAAAAAACCAATATTTCAGACTTCTCAATTTGATCCCATCATTAGGGCGATCACTCAATCTGAATATTGGGATGAGGGTCTGAAGCCTGTGCTAACACCTTGTGAAGTTAGGCATTGTCTTTTCCCTATGAAATTTCTTTAATAATTCCATGCAGTTTTTCAATTTCTCCTTCTTCATTCTAATATTCCCAAAAATAGAGAAAACGAGATGTAGTTAATTAAACATACTTTTAAATATTTATAGGCGCATTTAGGGGCATAAAAAATGCTAACACTACCATCCAAACTCATTAAATATTTATCATTTATGTGACAACAAGAAAAAATATCATATCATGTTCACCAAGAAACACCATGCCTCATTCTCAGTATAATACACATGATTAGTCTTGGGTCTTGCTTCTTGGGCCAGGGTTTCTACTGGTTGTTGGACATAAATGGCAGGAAGTATTGAAGGAGAAATGTAGGTACCACCATGGATGCAAGTGGTCACTGGATGCAATTTGCATGATGTATTGAAGAAAAAAAAAAATCTGCATTGATATTGTTGGTCATGTGGAGCTGCTAGGGCACCTTGACCAAGCTGGCTGAGAGGAATCACAAATGGGAAATTTATTGGAAGGATGGGTTAATCCCATGACTTGTGGATTCTAGAAACCAAGTGATAGTCAAAAGGAATAATAGTGACTCTCATTCGCAGTGTAGAAGCCATTAATTTGTCACTCAAAGTTGAAATGGAGCAATCCTATTTATGATTCTTTGTAGAAATCTTTTCAGTTTCAATCCTATTTTTCACAAGCTATGGTCTTAAACAACTGAGAATCTATCATAACTTTATGATTCCACTTTTGTAAAATATTTCCCAAAGATCTTGTTTTAAGTTACATAACTCTCACAAATGGCAACTTTTATCCATTGTAAGCTTTCACAATGGACTAGAAAACAACCAAGTACAACTGACAATATCAAACATAGAAGTTTAAAGAGGGACACCCAACCATTTCTTGATCAAGTTGGTCATGAAAATATTAATGTAGACAACCAAATCATCCCATAATGAGAGATCCATGCATTGGATATACATCTTTGGAATACCAATGACCTTTGATAATTGTGCATAATCTACATGGAGTATATGTGTTGGAAAAAAACAATCAATGGACACTTTTTCTGCAATATTTAATTGGAAAAGCCCATTGTGACAACCCATGATTTAGAAACATATTTCATACATTTTTCCTATTTTTCCCAAAACTTTAGATATAGTTCTCTGGTAATATATCATACTTTGATATTTATGCAGAACCTGAAACTAGAGATATTTTGAAGAAGGTTTGACCATTTTGATATATCTATAGAATGAAAGAGATTTGTCATAACTAATTGGAAGAAATACATATGCCAATTTTGTTTTCATTTAATAGAATTAACATATAATATGATTAATTATCAAACTTAAATGTGTTTGTCTTAGTGTATAAGAGGGGCCACTTTTCATGTTTCCACAAATTGCAATAGACAAAAAAATGTTTGATCGAAAAGATATTTTAGTTTCAATGCACATATCCTCTTAAATCCACTACATAAATCATCTATATGACTGTGGGAAGACAATATCATACATTGTTGCAACATATACAAAAATTGTCTCATCAAAAGTACACAAATAAATGTCTTATTTGAGTGCTAGTTTGGCATCAGATACATAAATGTGGTATAAATTTGTTTTTTTTTTCTTTGCAAACATCAACAATGGAGTTAGCATTACGAAAGAAATATCTACAAAGGGAAGGCATAGAGTAAAGAAAACAAGACATACAAGAAGATCACCATATCCTAAAAATGCATGAAATTCAACCTTGCCAAGAAATTAATATTAGCACTTGCATGGGAAGAATCAAAAGAAATATCGCATCATATTCTTCTAAGTTTCATTTCAGCAGATCACATGATGATAAATATGCATGAATCTTGGCATTGAGTATATCAATTGATTCTATTTATAACAAAAAATTCCCCTCCTTATTGTGTTTAAACAATATGCATAGTCGATACTAGAGATAGATTCCACTTTGCTCTTTAGCCAATGCGACCAAACATTTTACATTTGTCAAAATGAAGACCAACCTGAACAACTGAGAATCAAGCATTAGGATGTAATTAGTCATGTGTTTTAATCCCATAAACAAACATCTCATGATAATTGAGTTTTCAATACAACCTCAAAAAAACCAACCAAAATCATTATAGAAGAACATCAAACTCACGATGAAAAGTATTAAAACAAGTTCATGCAAAAGATTGGTTTAAGAAAAAAAAATTCAATAATAGACCAACATATAGGCTAAAATATTAAGACGAATAATCATGAGGTTTACCAACATTGGAAAAAAATGAGTTATCTTCAGAAAAGTTTCTTGTCCGCCACAGTGTTGAAAAGGTTTGGAAAAAGTAATTGCATTTAACATATTGCAAAAGAAATTTTACAAAAAATGGATTTACAAGAGAAGACCAACATTAGCAAAACTGATAACTCACTCAAGGTTCATAAAGACATAGATATGGATCAGGAGATACTGGATAGAGAGGAAATTATTCCCAGCTCTGATTTTCTTATCTCTCATACATGTAACTTCTGGACATTACAATCTTTCAAAATGGAATGGAAGACAACTGAGTATCTCAAATGTAACAGTTTAAATAGAGACACCCCAACCATTTCCTCATCAAGTTGATCATGAATATTTAAATAGATGAAAAACATATGCCTTGGGCACACTGCTTTGGCACATATCAATGACCTCTGGTATATGTGCAGAATAAAAAAGTACCATAAATATTGAGAAATAAATAGATGAACACTTTTTTGCAATATTTTACTAGCAAAGCCAACTGTGACAACCCGTAATTCATAATTCATACAATTTTTCCAATTTTCTCATAACTTTGGATATAGTGCTGAAGCAAATGTTCAGACTTTGATATTTATGCAAGAACTGAAAATAAGTGATATTTTAAAGAAAGTTCAACCATATTTATATATGTGGCGAATAGGTGTGTCAGATTTGTCGTAGCTAGTTAGAGGAAATAAGTATGCCAAGTTTGTTTTTATTAACAAAAATAACACATCACATGATCAATCATCAAACATAAACATGTTTGGCTCAGAGTGTATACCAGGTCAAGTTTCCACATATTGCAACAAAAAAAGTAAATATTTAATCAAAAATGTATTTTGGTTTCAATGCACATCTCATCTTAAATTCCATTGCAAAAATCTTTTAAATGGCACTATAATCATTGTTTCATAAATAATACATGAGTAAATGTCTTATTTGAGTAGTAGTCGGTACTTGATAAAAGAACACAGTAAATATTTGTCTTTTTTCTTTTTTTCATTCTATGAAAATGGAATTAGTACAAGAAGCTAATTAACAAAAGATCACATTCTAAAAGTGCATGCATATTAACCTTAACAAGAAAATTCCATTCTCACTAGCATGAAATTTGACCAAAAAGCACGACAGCCTCATCAACACTGCCATTTTGCATAAATCCTTTAATCATAGCATTCCTTATGACCATGCCCTGGTGACGCATTATGTCAAACACTTTGCATGCACTCTCAATATACCCACATATGCCTACATCAATGAGGGAAGTCCCCACACAGACATTAGACTATTACCCACTCTGAATTATGTTCTCGTGAATCTCCCTGCAATGTTCCAAAGCTTCCTAATCAACACAGGCCATGAGAACACCGACAAGAATGAACTGATTCTGTTGGAACGAAGTATAGTTATGCATTTTCCTAAACATATTCCAAGCCTCTTCACAATGCCCATGCTTAACATAAACTAAAATTACAGAGCCCCATCAGATTGCATTATGCTCTGTCATTTCCTTCAAATAGCAACGAGCATCTACAAAACTATTGAACTTTCCATACATAGTCACAAGCTTCGTACCCAAGAACATATCTAGTTTGAATGATGTCAGAATGGATTAGTTTTTCTTCGCCCATGGTTTTGATCTTAAAGCATCCCTAAAAAAAAGAAGCATAGTTCTACACCATTCCTTAAACGCAAAATGTGCATGGCCTCTTTTAATGTGTATTTATTAATCCCCGACTTTTAAATAGGAAAATAGTCTAAACCTTAATTTTCTGGCCTCAACTAAATCCCTGATTTTTAAATTGGCAAATGAGTTGAGCCTAATTTTACTATTCCCCAATAAAATTCCCCCAAAAGACAAAAACATAAATAAATACCAAAATCAAAACATCTTTCATGCATGCCATTTGAACTTTTGTCGGGGCTATAAAAAAATATATATATATTTATTCATCCCGAATCTACCTATGGTCTAATGGGTATTTCAATAAATTCCCACACAACAGTATTAAATATCTATTTCCATTTTGTACCTCAAAGTGTAATAGTATCACTATTAGTCCTGTGCTTAGAAGTGCCCATATTTATTTTAACAAACCTAAAGGTGCTCATGGAATTTTGATAGAGTAAATTTAAATTATTTCTTTTACATAAATTACTTTTCACTACTTCCCAAACAAGGGCATTGTGGTCAAAGGCACCTTTTACATGTTGGAAACCCCCAAAATTCGTTTGATTGGTGTGCATGGGTGGCTTGTTAATTTTGGCTCCCAAGATCACATATAAGTTAAGTGTTAACCATTCCTTCTTTTGATTCAAAAAGTCCTTGCCTTCATGCTATGTGCGTCTTTGTGTGGTTTTTCCATCTTTATTTCTATTATTTTTTCTGCCTTTATTTAATCGTCATTTGGTTCCATGCGTGCCAATGTCCGTTGGAAACCCCAAAATTCTATGGGGATCAAATTTTTATTTCATCCAAATAGTGATGTTGTATGTGATTTTCGTGTTGGGACTTCTTGAAGATTGGTTGTAGGTCATCTATAGGGTTGCCAACTCTCGGTTTGTTTCCATCTCGCTCGGTAATTACTTGAGTTGTAAGTATAGCCAAGCTCATCGTGGGAGGCACTTTAAAACGAACCCTTCTACATTTTATATGGAGTGTCAAGGATCATCGTTTCTCCCCGGCAAGGTTGACCTGTGGATGGTTTCACAGATTTTGGCCAGAGTTGGTTGCATGGTCTAGTTTGTTGGTTCATCGATGACCACAATGTTGTGAGTCACTTAGTTCTTTCAGGATGGAAGTGTCATTTCAGATGATGAGTGGTGTGGTAAATGAGCTATTTGTAACATGTGAGTGGTAATGTTGGCCATGCTCATCAAGGAAGGAACTTGTAAATAAATCCCTTTCCATTCTATGTACATAGAGTTTGAGGGATTTGTTATGCCCCCTAGGAGGGATCACCTTTGTATTCTTTTGAGGATTTTCATTGGAGTCAATTGCTAGATTTGGTTGGTCAATTGGCTATTGGATAGAACGTTATGAATCCCACCCACTTATTTGCATATGGAAATGTCGTTTTGAGAGAAGGGTGATGTGGTAAACATGTTGTCTATCAGTTTTGCCTAAAGTTTGTTCATGGGTCATTTGTAGGGTGGTCGAATTTCAGTTTTCCACCGTCTTGCTCGATAGAAGATGATTTGTATTGTTAGGCCAGGGTTATCATGGAAAGCACTTTGAAAGAATCCCTTCTTCATCATAGCTAGTTCAACACTATTAAATTATATTCCTATTTTGGGCATGGTGAGTGTAACATATTCACACAATGGGTGGTGGTGCTTTTAGAGCTCACCATGCCCAAAATGTTTATGTTTAATCATCGGGCAAACATTCTCCCAGATTGGTCATGCTTATTTTACCAAGGGAGGATGATACATTCACTCATGGGGCCATGTTGATTTGGCTAGTGGTGAATGGACCATGATGTTGATGTTTCTCTAGTTAGTAGCGTCAGGAAGACATTCTCCTAGATTGGTTATCTTGATTTGGACAAGGGAGAATGATACATTCACTCACAGGGCCATGTTGATTTGGCTAGTGGTGAATGGCCCAGGATATTGATGTTTCTCCAGTTAGTAGCATCAGGCAGACATTCTCCCAAATTGGTCATGTTGATTTGACCAAGGGAGAATCATACATTGACTCATAAGGCCATGCTGATTTGGCTAGTGGTCAATGGCCTAGGTGTAGTCTTTCTCCTAGTAGTCATGTTGATTTGATGAGGAGTGATAAATACTTGAGATGAACTCACATTGCCTACTTCAGGATGGAGTGATCTATTTTTTTATAGGGTAGGTTTGACTTGCTTACAAGTCTAGTCTAATGTTGAAGATGTAGGCTCAAGAGACACCTTGTGATGAGGAGCTTCTCGGTGAATCTACTTAACATTAGAGCCCTATATTAATTAGGCGTGCATATGAGGAGATGATACATCAAGAAGTCTCATTGAAAACTTTTCTAGTAATTAATAAATGCCAAGAATACAAGACAAACCATTGAAGAAACCCCATAAAGCAATTCAAGAAGATATTGAAGACAAAACAAGAAGTCATCCCCAAAAGGAAATTAAAGGTGACTCGATTAATATAAATAAGAGGCTTGATCATTTCATTTTCACATCACAACACATCTCTTCTCATCAAGTGCACAAGTACCATTTGCAGTTGCAATTACAGTTTCTAGTTGCAGCTGCAATTCCTAGTTACAGTTGCAGTTGCAGTTTCTAGTTGTGCAAATTTGAGGTGTGCTATCTTGTCTAAGGTTTTCTATCTTTGAGGGTTCATCCTAATACAAGGGAAAAATTATTTATGTATTGGGTGTCTTCATATTGATTTTGATGTACTTATTAGTTGGATTTCTTCTTAAGAAAAGTTGTTGGGTTTTCTCCGAAGATTGGGTTTCCTAGGAGAAAATCTTGTGTCTACTGTGCATGGCTATCTTTCTGTGATTTTGTTGTTTCCACTGTAGTTATTTTTGGTTGATATTTTCAGTGTATAATTATTCTATGATAACAATGGCACAAAATTCTGTATGAAATCCTAAGGCAAAGATTATCAGATCTGAAAATATAAATTCAACCCAAAATGGGAATAGAATTTAATTTGGTGTTGAACTAGCTATGCTTGTGTTAAAAGCCGTTATTTTTTACTACTCCCCCAATAAAGGAACTATGTTCAAAGCCACCTTTTACCTCAGATAAATATGTCAACTATCATCGATCAAACAATGATGAGATTTATATCCTCATGCCATGTTGTTCCATTCACTGTTAGCGTTGTGAAAGAAATCCATGATTCATAAATATGTGAAATCATTATGAAGAGAACACTAGATCTGGTAATGACAGGGTATCATGATTTGTGTGTGTTAGGACGAGTAATTTGTAAAGTAACTTGCAGATCATTGTTATAGAAATTATGGTGGCTTGTGGTGTTGTTGCTACCCTAGTCGGTATTTGTGCCAACAATACCAAAGATAGTCTTTTATTCCATGAAAGGTATTGATAATTTTGATGTTCTTGGCAACTCAAATACCTTCTTAAGTTAATGCATGAATGAAGCGACTGAAGGTACATGATAATCAGTGAAATTATGATAATAGAGATGATTTGCTTCATATTGTATTATACCCAAGCCAATTAAAGGCACTATCTATCTATAATTGCATAGTGATTAGTAAATTGGTAAGTGAAGGACTCAACAGGTAAGATACTAGGGTTCCATGATTCATAAATATGTGAAAGAATTATGGAGAGAACACTAGATATGATAATGACGGGGTATCATGATTTGTTTGTGTTAGGATGAGTAATTTTTAAAGTAACGAGTAATTTGTAAAGTAACCTGTAGATCATTGTTATAGAAATTATGGTGGCTTTTGGCGTTCCTGCTACCCTAGTGGGTATTCATGCCAACAATACCAAATATAGTCTTTTATTCCATGAAAGGTATTGATAATTTTGATTTTCTTGGCAAGTCAAATACCTCCTTAAGTTAATGCATGAATGAAGTGACTGAAGGTACATGAGAATCAGTGAAATTATGATAGTAGAGATGATTTTCTTCATATTGTATTATACCCAAGCCAATTTAAGGTACTATCTATCTATCATTGCATAGTGATTAGTAAATTGGTAAGTGAAGGAATCAACGAGTAAGATACTAGGGTTCCTCACCAGGGGATGTTGCATCTACGTTCTATCTATGGTGGGAGTTATATAGTTCAAGGGACGCTGACAATGTAGATGGTACACTTGTTCCAGGAAGCTTACCTAGGTGATATAGATAGCCTAATGCATAAGGATATAAAAGGGGTTATCCTCAAAAGGAAGTAGGTGAATCTTCAATTAATCTTCTTCCCTCACCCAAAGCATGGGGGTTAATGCATTCTAAGTATATTTTAATCCAAGGTTCAAAATTTGAGAAACTATTGCTATATTTCTGTGATAGTATTTGTCTAGGATAACCTCCACACATTGCTAAATAAAGAGGATTGGACCATTGGGACATGGTAGAGCTAGCTGCATTACATGGCCCTTTCCCCATTTGCAATGTTTCATTTTCAACTCTCCTTGCTTCACACATTTACACAAAATACCATTTAAAGACATATATCTCACTACCCAAAATTGCTATGTGAGAATGGTTGGGGATATTAATAGAAAGAAAAAGACTCAAGCCCAACAGGTCATAGTAATAACTCACATATGGAAAATTTCTCTCAGGTTCTTAGTGGCAGATGATGAACTTTTCTTTTTCTTTAAAAAGGTTCTGAGAGGCTCTCCTTGCTAGTGAAGTTCATTAGGGTTACAAAAGGCTGGATTTTGTATAAACCATTACAGTTGGTTGGATTATTTTCAACATGTGCACTATGGATTAGAGGATTTCCACCACCAAGAGGAATTATTGAAAGAATGAAGAAATAGTGAATCCTAACTATAGATACATGAGTCTGAATTGCTAAGGACTTTCCATACATCATGCACATCTGGAGTAACTAGAATTCAAAATTGCATATCAAAATACCTAAGAAGTGTGAGGTAAAGAAGGTTTAATTGACCTCAAAAGAGTGATCTGAATTTCTATATGACTTAAGGTTTGAAAATATTATCTACCACGTATTTTAGTATTTACTCACCCAAACATGAGATTCCACAGACAAAGCATTGTTTCAAGACTCAATATTATTGATTCAAATAGGATTATGGTTGACTAAACATTTCCCAAGGAATGAAGTCCATTAAAATATCAACAAAAAAAATGCATCATCTTAGACAAAGATTCTTCTAAAATTAACATAAAAGTGCATGTTACATTATCTATCGACACTTCAACGACTAAGACTTATTCAACAATATGAAGAAACCATTCCCAATTATCTGAAGAGAAAATGAAAATAAATCAAATGAAATAAATGTTTAACAAAATTTAAAAATAAAAGTCATCAAACACTGAGAATAAATAACAAAAGAAAATTTGACAAATTGGAATACACTATAGTTGGTGAATGCGGTATCTTGAATATAAGTTCAGAGAAAGACAATAGATTAAATCATCTTAGTTTACTCCAAACATCAAATTGTGGAAAAAAGGCACCCAAACATTTTATGCAATAGCCTTAGTTCAAATTACTACACCAAACCAAAACAAAGAAATTTTTCAAAACTAGTGTTACTAGGAATTTGTCTAGTTCTATGCAATCACATGCCTGGTTCAAATCCCCTTGGGAGAGGCACAATATTCTATGCTGACAAGTTACTACTAGGGATTCCATATACAAATGTGGGGAAGGATCCCTTCAGTTTCCCCTTTAGTTTCCCCACAAGATTTTCCTTGGAAAAAAACATAACAGATCACTTCAACAATGAAAAGTACAAATAACTCATACAATGTAATTGCAAGTGTAAATGTAGACTAAAACTCATAAGATTAAAAAAGACTTTTAGTGCAGGTCTGATAGCCCTGCATCAAGAATTGGGTTTCTCCATAGTTGGTGGGGAAATCAAATCCCATGGACTAAACCATTTGATGAGGGGTGAAATCAGTCAGGATAATGTAGAGAGGGATGCTAAGGATGTTTCCTGCAAGGACATTGTATTAGTAAAAATGCAAGGAATTTCAAACTCCTCATTGGGGGAAGGTGATGAGTTTGGTGGAGGGAAACATGTCATTGAGGCCTCACCAAAGAGTATTTCATGGGATTGTAATGAGGAGAAAGAAAAGAATGGAGGTGAGGAAAGCACATTGGGCAGTGATAAACACTTACTAGGAACTAGTCTGTCTTTACAGGAAAAGACCTAGGAGGAGAAAGAAAATGGCCCAAAGACTGAAGAAAAGTGTTCAGATGAGAATTTAATTGGAACTGGTAGTGAGGGATTCACAACTGTAGATGTTGAGTCAGACAATCAGGTTAAATATTTAGAGGGGGTGATGACTAGTTTAGGGCTCGAGTACTCTATACCAGCTTCTAATGCACGTTCTATCCACATTGATCATACTTCATTTGATTTAAAATTAACCATTGAAAAGGAGAGAACTCTAGTAATGCAGAATAAAAATGATTAAACTCAAGGTGTGGAATCCCTCATCCCTGTTTCCTTTCAAGATGATCAAAATCAGAATTCTTCATTGGTGATTCCTGGGGAGAAACTTGCCCATGGTGTGACAACTAGCTTAGGTGAAAATGGCTCAGAGAAGTTCTTGGAAGCTAAGAGTGACGTCACTCAAAATGAATCTGTGGATGTGAAAGTATTTTGGAGTCAAGCGTTTCATGCTCTTGAAAAACTATCTTTTGTCAATGCTTCTCAAGACCAAGAAAATGAAAGAAAAGATACATCATTAAGATCTGATTTACCAACAAAAGAAATTGAAAACCTGGTTAAAACTACTTCCCCAGAAAGAAAAGACATTCTTCTTCTCTCTCATATTGGGGATGAAACTGATGGATGTAATTTTGGGGCCACCTCCCTTCAAGGTCCTAATCAATATGCATTGCCAACAGAGCATCCTATAACTGGTACATCACATCAAGAATTGCAGGTAAATGACTCTTGTGTTACATCAGAGTCTGACTATAGCAAGCATGCTAATAATACGAATCTAGAGTTTGAAAGGAATGTTAAAGAAGATAACACCTTGGTTGGTATCAAAGTGAAGGATGAAGGGAATACAAACACCACGTTTTCTTCAGATGGGCAACATTCTATGTTGATACCTGACTCATGTATTTGTTGTAAAACATTATATGCTTTTTGTTTTCTCAATTTGAACTCAAACGTCTTAGATACATAGGGAGACTATGGACTATGGTTTAGAATCTAGATACACTTTGGAAGGTGCATAAAATGAATACTCTTGTACATAAAATCATAAATTTTATATAGGCAAGGCACTTCTATTTTAATGTTTTTCTTCTGAGGATTTTAACATGAAGAAAAAGGAGCAATACCTAACCACTGAGTGGTTAATCAGAAATTAATTATTCTATTAACTATCCAATATTTTAGTTTCCCTACTAAAAATTTTATATTATTGCAACCGGATTGGCACAGCTCAAAATCTTATGACACTCTAGTATTTGGTGACATTGTCCCACTGGAAAATGGAGTTTCAATCCTAAAGCATGTGACTGAAAGAATAAGTTAATTATATGAAGTATATTTGAATAGAACCCTTTCTTTTGTTTTGCAGGTCATAGCACTAACCAAACTATAATGAAAGTTTCACAATTGGATATTCCTGAAAGGAATGTTGTTTGGGAAGCAGGAAAAGAGGAGTAAGAGTTTCATAATGTGACTATAGAAGTGTGTGGCGACCTCCTCGTTACGACAACAACTCTGAGAACAGGTGCAATTTTTTTTTTGTTTAAGGTGTGTGCGCGCGTGTAGAAGTAACAAACAAACTTGACTCTACGTCGCCACTCGACAACCAACAAGATGCAACCACGATGTTCAACACAAGAAGATTGAAGGCACACAACGAGTAACTGCAACAATATACGACCATAGGCATAAGACGCACAACACAACATTAAGACATATTGGGGGTGCACAGTAAGAACACAGAGGGAAGAATCCATGGTGTTAGGGTTACTATTTCTACACAGGAAAGCAGGGCGTTTAGTCTTATGTCCTCTCGAAAGAAGATTAGACAGGCTCCTGGCCGACTGCTCAAGCAGAAACTAGTAACCCGACCTAGAACAAGATGCAATAAAGACGAACACAAAAATACGACCCCGACATATCACAATGACAACAAGCAATAAACGTCGCTAGACATAAGGCGTATAACTAGTACCTGTAAGCAAAAAATGACACCAGGTGTTAAGTACAGTACAGTCACAAATGGAAGAATCCAACAGTAGAGTTTACTATTTATGCACAGAAAAGCAGGGCTTTTAGTCTTATGTCTTCTCGAAAGAAGATTAGATAGGCTCCTGGCCGTCTGCTCAGGCATAAACTAGTAATCTCTGTCAGGTGTGTCGCAAGAGTGGAAACCCTTCCTTTAAAGGGCCTGAGACTCTTGATACGGCACTGGATTCTTTACAAAGAAAAATCACACACACAGACATGTCTCCTAAGGCTACCAGGGGGGTGTCTACATCCCACCCGACACAACACACCAAGCGACTAACTGAATACAATCAAGTACAACATAAATAAGAAGAACGAATACGCCCCTTACGGATGGTGCGTGACAAGAGGACTCCGACAACAAAACCCAAATTCAACATTATTTAACGAACAACAACCCTCATTTACTAACTCCGCATGATCTATTGTACTCAAATCAAGGTTATTACACCATATATGTTATTATTAACGATGGAAGTTACAATAACACTGCCATGAATTTTTAAACACCCTTCATTTATCCCACATATCCGGGCCATGATCTTACAATTACAATACCTCGTATATGTTACGTCCACAAAATTATAATGACATTGCAAGATAAAAACATTTCTAAATATTCATGAGGAGCTCACTATTCGATGTCATTTAGGATCATAAATTTCCTTGTAATGCAATAAGTAACCTCATATTTAGCCTCCTATTTATAAATAACCTCAATATGAATAACCTCATGCATATAAATACTTATCAAATAAACTCATGTTTATATATAACATACTATTATGAATAACATCATGTTTAAAAATAACAATCATCATGTTTAAAATAACATCATATCTAAAAATACCCAACATCATGTCAATACATAAAATAACCTCATATATATAATTAACATCAGACTTTAAAAATAACAATATGACATCATAATTGAAAACGTAAATACATAACAACAACGATATTCAAATGCCATGTGTAAATACAACCATAATTAAAAATAACATTGTACCAAATATCCATATTTTAAAATGCCCATATTTAAAAATGGAGCAATACCTAACCACTAAGTGGTTAATGAGAAATTAATTATTCTATTAACTGTCCAATATTTTAGTTTCCCTACTCAAAATTTTATATTATTGCAACCGGATTGGCAAAGCTCAAAATCTTATGACACTCTAGTATTTGGTGACATTGTCCCACTGGAAAATGGTGTTTCAATCCTAAAGCATGTGACTGGAAGAATAAGTTAATTATATGAAGTATATCTGAATAGAACCCTTTCTTTTGTTTTTCAGGTCATAGCACTAACCAAACTATAATGAAAGTTTCACAATTGGATATTCTTGAAAGGAATGTTGTTTGGGAAGCAGGAAAAGAGGAGTAAGAGTTTCATAATGTGACTATATAAGTTTCTGAGAAAGAAACAAAAGAGCTTGGGAAGTACAAAGGCAAGGCCGAGGCAATGGAGATCATTTTAGAAGTTAGGATCTCAGTATAACCTAATAATAAATCTCTTGCAACAAATAGAGACGATAATCATTTACAAAGTTGTTTTCTCCTTCCAAATATTGGCGGGCCTTCTGTTGAGAATATTGATCTTGTTCAGTCCATGAAATTGTCTTATGTTTCCAGTGAGGGGGATGATAATGTGGAAAAGGTTGGGACAAAATCTAGAGATTTAGAAGCCAAGTCTATGTCTCATATTGGTGATACTTTCATGTTTGAGATTGGAACAAAGAATGTTCCCACCGGAGAGGGTATATATGGCTTAGTTGATTTTACCTAGTCTAGTGAGATAGACAAAAATGTTGGATGCTGGAAACCCTTTCAAACTAGCCAACCAAGTTAAGTGATTCAGGTTTACTTATGTTCACCAATTGAATCTTGTTTTTGTTATGTTAATAGAATGTGATTCTTCATATAGAACAAATTTTCAAATGAATATTATGTTCATTATAATTTTCTTTGGAATCCTTGAATATACTTGTGGTGACTGAAACTAGATTCCTTTTCTTTTTGTTAAATCTTTTGATTATTTCATCGCACAGGTCTTATTCTTTTTTATTTCATTGGTTATACTGGGTTGGAGGGCATCCTTTCTTTAGCTTTGTAAACTTACAAAAAAGGTGTTTATTGAAATTGTCTTAATGTTATTGGATTTGCTGCACAGAACAAGCCTCCTACAACATACCAAACTGGGAAAGGTGAAGTTGAAACTTTTCAAAAATAGACAAATGATAATGTTAATTCTTCGATCCCTAATACAATTTCAATACTCTAGGAAGGTTGTTCTAACTTTGCTAAAGCTAAAGATAAACCTGTTCCTGGTAGAGAGAAAAGAATTCATGCAAATACTGTTATGGAGTCGGACAAGAAGTCTACAAGTCATGACATGAAATCTGGTGATAGTAAAGTGGTAATCTTATGCTCTACGACCACTATTTGCAGTGCATCAGTCAGGTCTGGGAGCCATTCGTCTAAAATTGGGGCTAGACAGGAACAAAAACCTTCACGTACAGATATTCTTGATATCGGCCCACAATTTACATCATCATGTGCCATGCAGTTATCAACATTTCTAGATTTTAATGCAACAATAGTACCAACATCAATTCTTTTTCAACAACCTTTCACAGATTTACATGAAGTACAATTGTGTGCACAAATTCTTGTTTATGGGTCTCTTATGTGAATTATTTGTGTTGTGCTTATTTTGTAGGTGTAGACATAGAATGAAAATCACACGATTAAAAAGGAGTTTTAGTGTAGGGCTTGATAGCCCTACATCAAGAATTGGGTTTCTCCATGGTTGGTGGGGAAGTCAAATCCCATGGACTAAACCCTTTAAAATTGGGAACGATTGATATCGATTCATTTTTTTAGATCAAGAGGAAGAAATAACGAAGGGAAGAAAAATTAACACCAACTTGCATCCATTTCCCAGTGTTCTCACTAGTTTCACTAAAGAAATAATGAGGGTAAAGAGGATCATGATCTGCATCCATTTCACTTTGTGCTCACTGATTACTCTCAGACTCCCAGATTTTCGTTGGCGAAGAAGGGAGAAATTAGCCAAAAAAAAATTCCCACCATAGACACC